>PVKU01009724.1:0-58993 GCA_004027475.1 Anoura caudifer
TGCTGCGGAGTCTCAAGAGGCTCCACTCTCACGGGTTCAGGGAGCCGGATGCAGCCTGGGGCCCTGCACTCTCGCTCTGAGTGAACCCCTTCTTCATAAAAGCGCCAGTGAAACTGATCTCTAAAACTGAGAACCCTCTGAGAAAACTCAGATTTCAAGGGGAAAATGAAAGGCACTCTGGGTTGTGGTGGCCCTTCCCTTCCCTGGCTTCCCCCTTGGGCCTGCGGAGAGGCCAGAGCCCCGGTTGCCTCCGTGCCCAGTCACAAGCCCAGATGGGGCCCCCAGAGGGTCCATGGACAACTCTGAACTATCGGGAGAGAGTCAGGTTTCAGTAAACGTAAGGGATATCTTCCGGAGAATACCCCAAACCGGGGGAGAGGAAAGAGAAGAGGAGGTTTCCATTAGAACAGAGTGGGATCCCCGCAGCGCACAGCGTGGAGGATGCCAGCGGAGCTGTTGAGCAGCAAGATGTGTGGCCCCCTCCTCAGTCTCGGAGACAGGATGGAGAAGAGTTCTCTGGAGAACGAAGACATCTTAAAGCAGCTGCTGGTACCCTCCAGGGGGGTTCCAGACCCTACTGAGGATCAGACAGCCCCCCACCCCCACCCCAGCCTCCTCCCTAGAGACATGCGCGCTCACAGACACTCGCATCTTCTGCCGGTTTCAGTGGCTCAGGAGCGCAGGCTCCGGGCTGACGCTGCCTGGGCTGAAATCCTGGACTCGGCACTTGCTAGCCGGGTCACCTCAGGTGAAGTCCTTACCTCCTCTGTCTCCATTTTTTCTCGGAAAATGGGGACAAGAGTAATAGTAATGATAGTCTCATTGGGTTATTGGGTGACTAATCATGAGAAGGACCTAGGGCAAGGTGGCAAAGAGTTGGCACTCAATTATCATTATTAGTGATAAACCGCAGGCATTGGCTTTTAGGGGGTACATGGACCTGTTTATTTCTTGTTTTAGGGCTGGGGAGAAAGATGCATAGGTTTGGGGCCAGTATGTAATTTTGAAGAACTTAATATAAAAAAATGTAAAATATCTCATTAATAATTGGTTATGTTGGCCATTTGTTGAAACTATTTTTTGTATGTTGAGTTCAACAAAACACATGATCAAAACTAATTTTACCTGCTTCTTTTTACTTTGCAGAGTGTGGCTACTGGAAAATTTGAAATCACATATGTGGCTCACATTATATTTTCAGTAGCAGCACCGGGTTAGATGCGTGAGACCTGCTTGGTGGAGAGGGGTGTGTTCCGGAAAGACAGGTGCTAGTCTGTCCTGAGCATGTATGTGTCCTACACACCAGGACACTTTTATTTGCCAATAATAGTAATGAGTGCATTGAGTAGCTATCACTAAGTTCTACCCCAGGGTTTCCTTACCTCATGCTCTTGACATTGAAGCCAGATAATTCTCAGTTGTGGGGCCACCCTGTAGGTTAGGCAGCATCCCTGGCCTCCACCCCCCAGGGAGGTGCCAGTCTCTTCCAGTGATGACAACCAGGAACCGGCTGCTGTATCTAATTAAACTCTGGAGTTCTGTGGTAGGAATTATCTCTGCCTCAAAGACAAGAACCTGAGTCCCAGATTGGTCAAGTGACTTGCCCAAGGTCACCCAGTGGAACTGAAACCCAGGCTCTCCTGCTCCTGGTGTACTGCCCTGGACGCTGCATGCAGCAGCTCTCCAGAGTAAGTGCCATATGCCAAGTTGTCGTCTGGCCCCCAGCCTGGCTCCCAGAGGCGCCAGCACCCAATGGCCATGTGCCCATGAGCTCCACGTCCCAGTTGCCTCATGAGCAAAATGAGCTTACACCAAGCCTTGCCTTCCCTCGGGTGTGATGAGAATCGAATTGTAGTCCCAGTAATAAGGTCAGCAAGGGCTGGGTCATGGTTTCTCATTCATTCCTGCTTTTATTTATTGAAACACACAGAACAAGGCTGTGGGTTCCAGGCAGTCCCAACGGCTTTACAAAGCTCCTTTATAAGACAGTTTCTTTCTCATCCCCGTTGACAGATGAGGAGACAGAGGCTCAGAGATTGAGTAACTTGTCCAAGGTCATGTAGCTAGCATGGTGCAAGGTCGGGATTTGAACTCTGGCATCAGATTCTGGAACCTGTCCTCTTAACCACTGTGCTTACGTGGGGGCTAATGTGTGTAGCAAACATCAGAATTTGGGGAGAGACTCAAATCCTGGAACCCAACCCTTAGCCTGACCCTGAGGTCCTGGCTCTGTTGGACCCAGACCCAGCGTTTACTTCACAGAGAGCTGAGCAGGATTGGCAGCGACCACCCCTCATACCCCCAACTGCCCCCCATCCTCCACGCTCCTGGGCATTTCTCTTGGTCATGTGGGAGGAAACAATGGAGTCGCAGCTCAAGGACAATGGGACGGCTCAGTTACTAATGCCACTTCTGGCCAGGGTTCCTGCATTCCTCAAAGGGGAGAGGGCTATAGCTTCCCAGTGTGTTTGAGGGAGCTGGAGGACTCAGGAACTAAAACTATGGCTCAGATCCTCTGGGCTCTAGGTCTGGTGTGGCTAAAAAACCCATCCATGATAAGGGACACCTGTCACCCCTGCCCGTGGCTGCTGCATGGGAAAAGAGGAGCCTAGTGGGCAATTTCTAATTCAAAGAAATTAAGTGCCTTCTCTGGAAAGCCTTCCTTGATTTCCTCCCATTCATTGCCTCCAGGATCTCTTCTTCCAAACTTTTCTTACCAAGGCCATCAGGGACTTTTTTAAGAGCCCCAGCCTCACCCTGCTATTGCTCACTTAAAACACCTCAGTGCCTGTCCAGGGCCCAGAACAAGACGCAGCTCTTCTGCCTGGTGCAAGGGCCCTTTCTGATCACATTCCAGGTGAGATTTCACAAAGCCCAGCTGTCAAAACTCTGCAGTCAGATCCTGGGGCTCATTCCAGCCCTGACCCTCACTTGGCTGTGTGAGATGGAGCAAGCCACTGCACCTCCCTGGGTCTCCGTTTGCCTCCTCTGAAAAATGTGAGTACCTCTGGCTACTCCAAGTGTAGCCCTCGGACCAGCAGAAACGCAGATTCTGAGTTCTGGTGACTCATGGGCACATGAGGTTGGAGAACCGCTGATCTACGCCTCCGGGTCTGGCTGGGGTTGGAGGGGGAACATCACATGAAAGACTTTGCCGTGAGCCCGGCATGCAGCCAACACTCAGTAAATTCAGGCAAACCTCAGAGACAGTGCAGGTTTGATTCCAGGCCACCACACTGAAGTGCGTACAGCAATAAAGCAAGTTGTAATCTTTTTGCCAGTGAAGGGTCTTGCCTTCAGGTTGTAAAAAATAAATGCAGCACCTGTGATGTGCAATAAAATAAGGTTGTCTGTGATTGTTAGTGCCTTGCCCGATGCTTCTCCATTCTCTTTCACACGGCTGAGGCTTGAAGAACGCAGTTTGAATTGCATGGGTCTGCTTTTATGTGGATTTTTTTTTTCAATAAATCCATACAGTACTGTGAGTGTATTTTCCCTTCCTTATGATTTTCTTACTAACATTTTCTTTTCTCTAGCTTACTTTTTTGTAAGAATGCACTATACAGTACATATAACATACAAATATTTGTTAATTGACTGTTTATGCTATTGGTAAGTTTCCATCCACAGTAGGTTCTTAGTAGTTAAGTGCGGGGGAGTCAGAGGTTATATGTGGAGCCCTGGAGGGTGGCTCCTTTGGTCGGAGCTCTGTCCTGAGCACCAGAAAAAAAGGGCGGGTTTGGTCCCCGGTCAGGGTGCATCTGGGAGGCAACCGATCAATGTTTCTCTCTCACATCGATGTTTTTTTCTCTCTCTCTGTCCCTTCCCCTCTCTCTAAAAATTAATAAAGGCACATCCTTGGATGAGGGTTTTAAAATTATATATGAATTTTTGACTGTGGGGAGTTGGTGTTTTTCAAGGGTCCACTGTAGCCACATTTCTTAACACGTATTTCTTAACTATTCATCTCATTGTTGTTGTTTTTTAATACTTTTGATTTTTATTGGTGAGAATGGCCATCATAAGCAAATCATCTCATTGTTTAACAACTAATTCTCCAGAGTGCTTGCTGTTAGCAGCATGAATTATTCTAAAAGTTTTAGAAAGAGCCTTGTTGCAGCTCTAGAAGGTGTTATTATTATCCCTATTTTATTGGTGAGGAAACTGGGGTTTGAGAAGGTTGAGCTGCCTCAGACCACAGAGGACGCCCACACCGCTCTGCTGCGTCCCTGCGGGAAGGCAGAGGCACAGGACAGCCGTGAGGAACACGCTCTGCAGCACCCGGTGGGCCTGCCTTCAAAACGGCTGTGTGGCTTTGGCAACTTAACCTCTCTGTTCTTAAAACCAGTGCTCCATCGTACCAGTCTGGGAAGTGCTGGATTTTACAGTTTCATGGATTTGTGATTTGTTCAAATTAAAGTACAGTTGACATACAATATTACATCAGTTTTAGGTATACCACCAAGTGAGTTGACATTTACATTCATTATGATATGATCACCACATCTGTCTCCCTACAAGGTTATTGTAATAATATTGACTATTTTTCCTAAGCTATACATTATATCACATGACTTACTGGTTTTTTTTAATAACTGGAATTCGTACCTTTTATCACCCATCCCCCAGATAATGTGGTACAGATACACAATGAAATACTACTCAGCCATAAAGAAGAATGAAATCTTGCCATTTCCAACAGCACAGATGGACCTAGAGGGTATCATGCTAAGTGAAATAAGTCAGACAGAGAAAGACAAATGCCACATGATCTCAGTTACCTGTGGAATCTAAAAAAAAAAACAAAACAAAACAAAACAGAAACAAGCTCATAGATACAGGCAACAATCTGATGGCTGCCAGAGGGGAATTTTAGCTTCTAATGACTCAGAATTGAGTCACTAACAAGAGGCCGTGGGATATCTGGGAGGCATCATGCCCTCTTTTCCTCCTCTGAGGAGGCATTTCCCAGGATTCAGAGGCTGGGCAGAGCTGACTTGTCCTTCAGGCCTAGAAGGTGCAGTGCCAGGGGCCCATGAAAGTTTTCAGGGCTCCCCCAAATGTTTCCATTTCTTTTGAGATCAAAAGGGAAAAATAAGTATACATCACCATGAATTATATTTACCTTTATACTGAAGCTGATGTAAAATATAATATAAAAGACATAAATGAGGAAGGGGCTCAAGAAGACAAAACTGCTCGCGGCCCACAAAGGAGGTGAGGTGGCCCAGGTTCTGGGAACACATGGGAAGAACACCGCCGTGCAGAAGGAGGCTTTCCCTGACACCTGCGGCCGAGCCTGGCAGGCCGCTCCCCACGCCCACGGGTCCGTGTCTTCCTGGGAACCATGGCAGGGCTGGATCAAGGGCCCAGGGAACCAATCAGGGCCTGGGAACAGGCAAGAGGGCCCTTCTCTGCCCCACCGGCCTCAGAAGGATTAGGCCGCCTGGGCACATTTGATACCCGCCAGATCACACACCTGGCTGCCCGGCCCTGGGGAGGGGGTGCTGGACATGACTGTGAGCTCAGCTGGGTGACTGTACCACGGGCAAGGAGTGACCCTCACATCTCCCTGATGCCTTGAATGGCCGGCTCCTGGCTCCTGGTGCTGTTGGCACTGAGATACCTGCTGCCCACAGGTAAGGGCTTTCTGCTGGTCCTGGTCCACTGTGGAGGAGGGGATGCAGGTGCACAAGGGCCCGAGTTCACTCCAGAATGGCCTAGAGTGTCAACTGCACTGAGTCCCCCTTTCTAGCTTGGTCTCCTCTTTCACGGTTCCAGACATGTCACGGAAAGAGACCACCTCCCTCCCCTAATCCCCTTACTCTTCCTTTCCTCACCCAGTATTATGTTGCACTGTTATTTATTTAGTTGTTTGTCTATCTCCCTCCTAACCTGTGAGCTTCATGAAGGCAGCGACACTGTTTTGTTCACTAATGTCTTCCCAGTGCCTGGAACAATGCCTGGCGCACACTAGGCCCTCTGTAAATTTTTATCTTATAACCTAGGTCTATCTGGCTGGGGTTAGGAAGGATGGTAGCTGAAGGCTCAAATTTGGGGGTTGAATCCCCACTTCAGCCCTCACTGGCTATGACTCCTGAGGCCACTTGACTTGGCCTTTCTAAGCCTCAGTTTTTCCCATCTGCAAAACGGACAGGATGATGCTAACAGCACTTAGGTTGCAGGGCATCGTGGGGATAGTGCCTGGCATGAAAGGCCAATGAGCAGTGGCCGTTCCTGTCAGAAGTGGGAAGGGCACATCCTGGAGGGCTAAGGGGCATGGATGGAACCTTCTCTGTGTGTGGTGCTCAGAAGAAAGCACACTTCACATGCAGACTTAGAAGGAGATGGCATGTGGGATTCATGAAAGCACAGGGAGCTTAGAGTAGCAGCTTCTCTGATGGCCCCTTTGTGCTGAGGTGCAGAGAGAGTCAGGGTTTTTCCAGCACCACCGAGCCAGAGAGGTGCGGCCAGATCCAGGGCTCCTACTCTCTTTCTGCCGCTCTCTCTCTCTCTCTCTCTCTCTCTCTCTCTCTCTCTCTCTCTCTCGAGGGTCACTCAGTCACTGGGGCATTTCTTTGTTGAGTCCCTGCCATGCACCCCTGCTGGCCTTGAGGACGCAGCAGGCCCACAATGCCCCCAGGGGTGCAGGGGAGGAAGCGAGAGCCCAGTGGGGAGAAATAAGGGCTTTGGAAGTGGCCTGAGTTTCCTGGGGCTGCCGCGGGGTTTGAACAGCAGAGATGTATCATCTGGAAATTCTGGAAGCCGGAAGTCTGGGATCTTGGTGTCGGGGGGGCCTGACTCCTCCTGAGGACACAGGGGGAAAATCTCTCTCTCCCAGGTTCTGGTGGTCGCTGGCAATCTTTGGGGACCCTAGCTTCCAGCAGCCTCACTCCAGTCTCTGCCTTGCCTCCACATTACATGCTATGTGTGCATGCATGTGTCCCGATTTCTCTTTTTTTCTAAGACACTGGTCATATTGCATTAGAAGCACATCCTGCTCCAGTTTGACCTCATCATAACTTAACCAATTGTATCCGCATCAACTGTACTTCTCAAAAAAGTCACATTCTGAGGTGTATGTAGTAAGGGTTAGGACTTGGACGGATGAATTTGGGTGGGGAGACCATTCAACTCATCACAGAGGTGCTGGGAAAGTAAAGACAGCTGGGGTGTGGGCTCAGAGGAAGCTTTTCCAAGAAGATGGGGTGACCAGTGAGCCCTGGAGGAAGCCCCATTGTCAGACGGGGTCTTGCTCTGGTCCGGCTTGAGACAGGGGTGGGGGTCTTAGCCCACACATTGGTGGAAGGATGTGAAGTAAGAGAGAGAAGGAATCTTTGCTGCAGGGTTCTCAGACTTGAGAGCATTTTAGCACCCTCTCGGAGACTTTCTAAAACAGTTTCTGAGACAGTAAGTCTGGAGTGGGGCCCAGAAATCTGCATTTACAACAAGTTATCATAAGATCCTGCAATTCCACTTCTGGGTATATACCCACAAAAATTACAAGCAGGGTCCTGAACAGATATTTGTACACCCATGTCCTGAGCAGCGTTGTTCATAACAGCCAAAGGGTGGAAGCAACCCAAATGTCCATCGGCAGATGAGACAAATGGATTATATAAAATGTACACATATATGGAATGGAATAGTATTCAGCCTTAAAAAGAAATGAAGTTCTGACATCTGCTACACCATAGGTGACTTGTGTGGACATCACGCTGAGTGAAATAAGCCAGACACAATAGGACAAATACGGTGTGATTCCACTCACAGGAGGTCCCTGGAGGAGTCAGATCTGCAGAGACAGGAAGTAGGTGGTGGGGGCCGGGGGCTGGGGGAGGGGATGGGAGTTCGTGCTTAGTGGGGGCAGAGTTTCAGCTTGGACAACAAGAAAAGTTCTGGGAATGTGTGGTGGCGGTGGCTGCACGGCAGTGTGAATGTACATAAAGCCACTGAGCTGTGCACTTAAAAATAGTTAAGATAGCAGATTTTGTTAGGTGTGTTTTGTCACAATTTTAAAAAATAAAAAGGAATTAGCCCAGAGTCTGCCACACGGTCAAGACTAAACGTTAGCTTTTACTGGGAGTGTGAGCACCACAGTGCTGTCAGTAACGCTGGGGTTTGCAGGGCGCTCACCCAGCGAGCAGGAGCGACCCCGAAGGCAGGGTGGTTATTGTTGACTAAAATGCTTGCTTTCTGCTGGGATTTGTGCTAAGCCCTTCACCTCATTAGTCCTGGAGTGACTCTCTGAAACAGGTGCCGTCTTACACAACCCTAATTTACGAAAGGGGGAACTGGGCACAGAGAGGTTGAGTCCCTTGTCCAGAACCACACAGGATTTGAGCCCGGAGTTGAAGACAGAGCCCACTATGCCACTGCGAGACTGTAAAAACACACTGGGCTGTCTCTGGCTTCCTGGGAATCTTTCACAGACTGTGTAGACTAGAAAAAAGTAGGAAGCGATGTGCATGTGCTGAGGAAATATAACGAAAAAACATTAAACCCGAAGCATTAAACCAGAGTGTGATGCAGTTGACAGGCAATTGGCAAGAGACTGGGAGGCAAGAGCCTTCCCCTCTCACAAAGCCAAGGAGACACAGCCCATTAGTTCCCCTAATTCATGGCTTCGCTTTCCACGGTGTCGGTTATCTGCGGTCACCTGCAGTCGGAACATATTTAGTGAAAAATTCCAGAAATGAACAATTGGTGAGCTTTAAAGGGCGCCGTTCTGAGTAGTGTGATGACATCCTCAATGTCCCATCCTGCATGCCCAGGACGCTAATCATCCCCTGGCCTGGTGTCCCCACGCTGCAGGTGCCCCCCCCCCATAGTCAGTAGCCGTCTCAGTGACCAGATCGATCGCCTGCCGTGGTATCACAGTACTTGTCTTCAATTCACGTTTATTTTACTTAAAAACGGCCCCACAGCATGAGAGTAGTGGTGCTGGCAATTCAGGTACGCCAAAGAGAACCTGTGAAGTGTCCGTTACATACGGTCAGGTCAGTGGCAGCCCCACACATGTCGCAAAGCCCACCTGCCTCACTCATATACCCTCATCTCATCACGTAGGCCTCTCATCATCTCTCATCAGCCCAAGAAGGGTGAGTGCAGAAGAACCATAAGACATTTTGAGAAAGAGAGACCACATTCACATAACTTTTACTTAATAAGTGTATTATTATAACTGTTCTATCTTGTTATTAGTTATTGCTGTTAATCTCTTACTGTGCCTACTTTATAGGTGTGTGTGTATAGGAAAACTTTAGCATAGGTGTGTACGTATAGGAAAAATAATATATATGTAGAATTTGGTGATATTCACAGTCTCAGACATCCACTGGGTCTTGGAATATATCCCGCATGGATAAGGGGAGATGATGGAATCTTCATGTTTCCAAGATAAATGATAATTAATTCTCCAGTCAGAGGACTTGACACCATGTGCCACACATAGGCTGTCTAAGATTCACCCTGGTAATTGCGGTGACCATTTATTTTTAGCTAATGGGCTTCATCCACAGGGAAACCAAATTTCTCCTAGCTCCATGACAGGAGGTGGTTTTGCAGTTTGGAGCTTGGCACCCACTGAAGTTAGTCTACTACCTTCCCACAGAAACTGGGAGACAGGGAGACTTAAGCCTCTTGTTTTTAATTTTCATTTGTCCTGACACAGACAAGTCCAGGATATAAAGTTAAAGGGGGATAAGTACGGGAGCAGAGAGAGGCGGTTTGCAGGTGCTTTGCCTTGTGTTTGTCATTCAGGGGACGGCAGAGAACTCTCAGGGCTTGAGTCTCACAGGGGCAAGGGTATGAAGGGTCTGGGGTGAGGGCAACTGGATGGAGACCCATTCCGGATGCTTACAGAGCTGCCTTCCACTCCCCTGCTTAGACCCCCAGGCTCCTGTCCTAACCTGTCCCTTGGCCTAAAACTGCTGCATTCCGCTTTCCGCCTCATGGCCCTTTTCTTCAGCTCCACTGGTCTCTGTTGTTTCTGGAGAGCTTTGGGCCACAGGGCCTTTGTACTTGCTATTTGCTCTGCCTGAGTGTTGTCTCTGTAGCTCTCCCAAAGACGGTGTGACCTCTCAAAAAATAATAATACAGGAAATACCCTGTTTGGGAATCTTCAGACTATTTCAGTATCTGAAATGACCCTGTGTGTTTATGAAGTTTTTCCCACTAGACTGTTTGGTGAGGGTGATGAGGTGCCAGGTAGTGAGGAGCACCGACAGTCTGGGTGTGCATCCTGGCTGGGTGCACACCCTGGTGAGGCCGTGTGATTCAGGGCCTCGCCAAGCCTCTGTTTCTTCCAGAAACAGGAGGGTTTCAAGAAAGATTGAACAACTTCTAGAACATGTGGGGGACATAGACTAGGTGATCTGTAAGTGTTTGCTGTTTTTCTTATGATAGTAATAATAACAGAATCCTTAGCTTCTGCATAGAATGTAACCTATATTAGATACCCACAATATGAGGGGACCCCCCAAACCAGAATTTATTTATAAAAAATTGTGTGTTTATTCTTACATATTTAAACTTCTGTCACCTTCCAAGTATTCCCCATTTGATGCAATACACCTATCAAGACAATTTTTCCACTGTTCAAACCAGTTTTTGAATTTGTCAATTTTGATGCCTTTTAGTGCTTCTGCCATTTTTTGTTTCACCTCGTCCACGTTGGCATAATGTTCCCCTTTGAGGACTTCTTTTCATCCAGGGAAACAATAAAAAAGTCACTGGGGCAAGACTGGGTGATTAGGAAGGGTGGGGCATGGGGGTCAAGCCATTTTTGGTCAAAAACTGCTGAACACTCAGCAAGGTATGGACAGGTGTGCTCGTAAATCACCCATCATGAAATGGGCAAAGGTGTTGAGTCTTCAAAAAAAAAGAAAAAAAATCCACTGAAGCCAAACACAGCCTCTCACAACAACACCAGCTGGTACACCAATACAGATGGGTTCCTAGAACATTCACTTGGTAGGGGAAGCCTGTACTGCAAAGGGGTCCACTCTCCAGAGTATAATTCTGTTTCTTTGCGGGGGTGGGGGTCCCCACTCATATTTATTGGCTGAATGGACAGACAAGTAGGTTTTTGAGCAGAGAAGGGCAGTATCAAGCACCTTCTGAGCTTTGGACATGGCTTATATCTAAACCAGAGAGCCCAGCTGGAGGACAGGGACCAGAGGGACTGTTCTGTCCAGGCCTTCCCAGTTCATACTTGCAGCCCCCAAACTCCCCAGTCCAGAGCTCAGATGTCAGATAAAACAAACAGGAGAGAAACGATGTGAGTAAAGGTGGTCTCATCTGTCTTAGAGGAGTTGGAATTTTGAAAACTGAGTTGCATTTTAAAGGTGCCCCTGCTAACGCTGCTCCCGCCAGCCCCATGGGAGCACAGCCCTTGGCACAAAGCTAGAAAGTAACCATCTTAAAGCCTCCATTTGTTCCAACTCACATTTTTGCTCCCCTGCAATTATTGAAGGAAAATAAAAATGCTCCCTGTAGGGCAACCTCCCTCCTTCTTTTTCCCCACTCCTGCGAACATAGCTTTATTGTTCGTCCTCAGCTCTGCTTTTGTGGTCTTACAGGAGGAAATGATCCGAAGGCTTCTTCCAGCCCTGCAAGCCTCCTGGCTAGTCCTGTTGGGTTAGGATTAAAGAGCATCAGAGCTGCTCAGCTCAAGCCTCAGCAAGGCCTGCCAAGAAGTCATTATAAGCTTCAGGCCCCGGGGCACTTCAGGGCTCGAATGTCAGTGAAAAGGTAGAAGGAAATGATGGGAGTAAATAACAGCTTGGCTTGGCTTTCTTCTCTTGCCTTGTGACTCTTTAGGACGACAGGGTGAAGAGTGAAAGATTCAAAAGGAGAGATGGAGAGAGAGGCAGAGACAGAGAGAGAGAGAGAGAGAGAGAGAGGAGAGGTAATGAGAGGTGGAAGAGGAGGGAAAGTCAGGAAGAGCAGGCAGGGGAAGAGAAAGAGAGGGGGAACAGATGGGGAGGAAGGAAGGACAGAGAGAAAGAAAAAGGGCGGAGGAGATGGGAGGGAGGGGAAGAGACAGGAAGATGGGGAGAGAGAGAGGAGGTGCCCCTTTGCCTGCATTTCTATCCCATTTTTCAAGTGCCCCCTTTGTTCCTGTCACAAAATGTGTTACATGAACATGCAACAAATGTTTACTGCATTAAGGGTCCAAGATACTTAACTCAGTGGCTCTCTTGCCTGAGGGCCTATCTGAACACCGCTGTAAGCTTTGAAAACAATCCTAGGCCAGTGCTCCACCCAAAATTGGTAGTTTTCTTAAAAAAAAAAAAACAAAAAAACAAAAAAAAAACCTTCTGCAGGAGATTGAGAACCATTGATTTAAAGCGAAAGTTTTCAAATAATGGCCTAGGGCTTGATTCAGTCCCAAGGGTGTGTTTGTCTTGCTTCATAGTGTCTTAAAATATTTGCATTCCTCATCAATATTTTAAGACTCATAGTTCATAAAGTTCCCAGGTTTCCAATTTCTTTTGAAAAGTTTGAAGTTTCAGCCACCCTAGCTGCACTTTGCGGCAAAAACAGAGCCACAGCTGTTCCTTTAGAGGGAGCCAGAAGAGTTCTTCAATTTGCCACAGTCCCCACCACTCCCTATCGCATCCTGGGTGCTGAGTCAGAGCACCCAGTGCCCCTCCTCTTCAGTTGTGCTGCTGTTTCTTCTTGAAATAAAGTTTAGAGGAAAGCGAAATATTCACCTGGAGTTAGGATCTCCAAGTTGAGTAGGAAATGGGAGCCTCATATTTCCTTTATGGCAGTCAAGATTATACCTCTGCATTTGGTATGCCAAGCATGCTCTCCTTACAGCCAGCCAGCCCATGGCATCGCGGACGTTATACATCAGGAGGTGAAGTGCGGTGGTTGAGAGAAAAGGCTGCAGAGCTGCACTTCTCAACACAGTAGCCTCCAGTCACATGTGACTAAATTTATGCTAATGAAAGTTACATAAAAATAAAAATTAAGTTTCTCAGCCATAGTAGCCACATTATGAGAGTTTTACAGCTGTACAGGACTGGTCGTTACCATATTGGAAGGTCCGAAACCTGTCCATTGCTGCAGAAATGTCCTGTGGCCCGTTAGACGGTGCCTGACATCAAAGCACCGTTGTGAGAATCCCAAGACTTAAGACACGTAGAGCTTCGGGAGCAGTGCCTGGCACAGGGCACGTTTATTTTATACCATTCGTAGCATTACATATTCATAATGTAATGTAAAATGTATATATAATACAAATTATATGTAATAATATAATATATTGTTAATACATTACATATTGTATATGAAAATATGTACATGTAATAATTATGTTATGCATTATTATATAACATAATACAATAATATAGTTTGCCATTGCATATTTGATAATTCTGGGATATCATTACATATACTATTTAATTAAATACGTAATATATGTAGCAAATATATAACTTTTATATACTTTTATGTACTATAGTAACATTAATTGATCTCTATTATAACGTTCATATTATTAATTTATATAATAATAATGATTGTTATTACTCTACCTCCTGGGTCCTTGTGAGTCTCTCACCCACTGTCCATGCTCACTCAGCACCTGTAAGGCATCCTCTATTCTCTCCACACTCCGCACGAGAAGCTGCAGCTCAGAGCGGTTTTGTCACCTGCTAAAGGACAGCAGCCCTCCAGAGGCAGAACTGGGATAGCGTCCGAGGTTGTCCGGGTCTGATGGCCGCACCTGTCCTCTCTGCCCTGCGCTGTTGTGAGGGGCCAGCATCAGCAAATGTTTCAGGGTAGACATCACCGGGTGTACGTTCCCGTGACGCACTGGCCAGCTCTGCAGGAATGCAGAGCATGTGGGAGGAAGGGTAGGGGGGAGGGGTGAAAAATAAAGCTGGAAGGGTGGGTGGGGCCAGCAGACTGAGCAGCAGCCAGAGAGGATTTGGGGCCTAACTAAAGCAGGGCCTCTAGGGAGCGTCGAGTCTGAGCCAGGCGGCCCCTAAGCACCCCCGCCAGCGCAAATAGCAGCCCAAAGCTGTTGAACACGGATGTTTGCTGGGATCATCGCCCAGTGGCCTTTCTCAGGCACTCCTTACAAAACCTTTTGAGGAGGCTTTATTATTCTTATTTCCACTTTATAGATAAGGAAGCTGAGTCTCAGGGAGGCCCACACAGCTGGCTAATGACTGCACCTCAGTGCCTCAGGCCTGGCCTGGGCACTGCTGACCCTGTTTGTTGTCTTGGAAAGACAGCTGCCTGGTGCGTGACAGACTCTGGTGCTGACAGTGCAGACTTTTCTCTAAAAAATTTCGTATAGTGAGGATGTTGAGATGTCTTTGGCCTCTGAGAGCTTCCAAAAGTGGGCAAAATCACCACAGTCAGACCAGGGCCTTACTTAGGGGGACTGGTCGCTCTCCTCAGAGAGGGCTCCTACTGCTTCTTCTCATCGTCCTCCTCCTCCTCCTTGTTCTTCTCCTCCTCCTAGTGCTCCTCCTTCTCTTCTTCCTCCTGCTTCTTCTCCTGAACGTTCACTTAGGGAAGTCTTGAGGGGTTTTAAAGGATGAACTGTGTTACTCAGTGTGGAGGTGCCGAGAACAGGGGCTGTCCCAGAGTGTGTGCTCATTGAAGCTGCTATTGATGATGCAGTGGGGCGGCGATCATTGTTACCTCTCCCTCACAGACCAGCCCAGTTTCAGGAGAACAGGTGAGGAGACAGTGGTAAAAGTTGCCTTAGGTTATGAGGAGGCTGTGACACAAAGCTTTTGAGGGAGGTGTGGCCCCTGGTGCCTAAGAAATCCTTGTGACACTTGAGAAAATAAAAGCAGCCCTGGCTCAGTTGGTGGAAGCATCAACTTGCAGCTAAAGGGTTGCGGGTTTGATTCCTGGTCAGGGCACATACCTGGATTGAGGGTTCAATCCCAGTGCAGACACATGCGATTCCCAGTCTGGGCACTGATCCTCGGTCCAGGTACATATGTGAGGCAACCAATCGATGTTTCTCTCTCTCCTCCTCCTCTCTCTTCCTCACTCTCTAAAAGCAATGGAAAAAAATTGAAACAGCTTCCTGTGGTTGGAAAACCATATGGCAAAGGGTTGCGGGTGGAGGAGGTATGAAAGGAACCTTCAGTCTTCTGAACCGTGTGTGATGTCATATGCATGACATTTTGTCAGGGGAAGGGACCATTTACATACTTCTCACTTGGACCCATGATCTCCCTCCACAAAAGTTCAATAACCATCCATCCATCCATTCATTCGTTCATTTATTCCCTGTCTACGATTATCTGTAATTGGGCAAGGGTGACCTGGAAGTCAATATAAGGGGTAACGTAACTATTATTAATAATGATCATGTAAAGCACTATAATTATTAGTCATGTTTAGGTAAGAATTATTATTGCAACAGCTCATTCCACCATTTTCTTGGGGTTCATACCAGGATCACCACTGTGCTGGGAGCTTCACATCAGCAATCACTTCCACTTAACCCTTCGGACAGCTGTGTGAAGTTCGAGTTTCCGCTTGTATATGTTTTATAGTTGAGGAAGCCAAGGCTCAGAAGGATTGAACAACTTTCCCAAGGAAACATGGCCCGTAAATGACAGAGGTGGGGTTTGGGATTTAGGACCAGGGGGTTCACATCCTTCTTCAGGAGGGAGATGGGGGTTTTCAAAGGAAGGAGAGAGAAATAGGTAAAACATTTGGGGATGGTTCAAGGGCGGGAGAGAGAGATGACAGGAGGGAAGGATTTGAGCAGAAGCTCTTTTTCATCATTTATTCACCTACAACACTTTTTGAGGTACAGGGCATGCAGCAGAGAGCAAAATGGATGCTGCCTTTGCCTTCCTGGAGCTGACGTTTCAGAGGAGAGGGGCCAACACACAAGTGAGGGAAGGTGTTGTGTGGGGGGAGTAAGTGCTGTGGACAATCTAGGAGAGACAAAGTGGGGGACAGTGGTGTGGTGTGGGCGTGGTCCTTGACAAGGTGACATCTGGGTGAAGAACTGACGGAGGCAGGAACAGAGCCTTGTAGATATTTGGCGAAAGGATGTTCCAGGCGGTGGGAACAGAGCGTGCAGAGCCCTGAGGCAGGAGTGAGGAGTGAGAAACGGAGGAGAGATCAGAGTGGCTGAAGCAGAGTGAACAGCGGGGAGAAGGAATTAGTGGAGGGACCATGAGGTAGGGACAGTAGGGGGTTGGGGGATAAATCAATAGGTTGTCCGAGGTCATTGTGAGGAATTCGTCTTTTACTCTGGCAGGAGTGCAGGCCATAAAGCTCTGGCCATGGTGCTCTGATGCTTATTCATAACAAACCCTTCCCCCCTGTGGGGGAAGAGGGTAGACAGGCCATTAGGAGGCTCTGTGGTCCTCCAGGAGAAAGACCTAATGGCCGGACCAGGGAGGTGGTGAGAAGTGGTTGACTCGTGGATAGGTTTTGAAGACTTCAAAGGATTTGCTGGTATCTGGCTGCTGGGAAAAGGGGCAGGTGCATCAGGATGCAGGGGCATCAGGTGGTTGAGAAGGGAAATTAGTGGTGCCCATGTTAGTTTTTTCAGAAAGCCTGGGGTAAAAACTCACAGTAGAGGAAAGGAACAAGCACAGATTCTTTGTCACTTTTGAGGAATCCAGGAAAAGGAGGCTTGGATCTGGAGTGATGGGAACGCTCCTGCATCTGGGTCAGGGGGTCCAAGAGAAAGTCCTGGGGCTGTGTGTGTGTGGTGAGTGAAGAATTGGGGAATTCTGGTTCCCCTGAGATGTGTGAGGCTGGAGAGCAGGAACGTAAGGAGGATAACCACAGCTGCCCCTCACTGAGCGCTTAAAATGGTTGGGCCGCACATGAAGACACTAGCAGAAGTTAATGGCTGGCACACCGATTTTTGAAAGGGTGCTCATTCATTCACTCATTCGTTCTGCCAGTGTTAAAGAAAAAAGTATTTAATTACACCTTTTAAAGCATGGTAAGAAAGACTTTATTTAAGGGAGGCTATCGAGATAGGCATAGGGACCACTTTGATGGAAATTTTCATTGGAGAAGAGAGACTGGGCTCACCTGCAAACACAGCATGGGCAAGTGGGACTTTACAGCCAAGGTGCCAGGTGGACGTTAATGGATGGAAAATTACCAAGAGGAAACATTAGGGGTAAGGAGGGTCCTAGCTAAACCAACTAGATGTTAAATATTACTACATTATCATGTCAGATATTAGATATGAGAATCATCAGGGTGGAGGGTTCTTGTTAAACTGACTTAGGATTCTTGCTAAAGTGGAAATACACATGTGGGCTGGGAGAAGGTCCTAGAGCTTATCGAAAGTTTGGTGGAGCACAGGCCCCATCAACAGCCAGATAGCCTTCCATGCTATGGTGATTTACAATAGGGAATATATACTTGGTCTTCATTTCCTTTCTGGCACAGAGCTCCTCAAACACTTGGAACTTCCTAAGTGAAAAGAACAATAAAGAGGAGTGTGTGTGTGTGTGTGTACAGAGAGGGAGCTGAGTACTTGGCTCACTCAGTTATTGAAGCTCTCAAGTCCCAAGATCTGCAGGGCGGGTCAGCAAGCTGGACACTCAGGAGAGCTGTGGTGTAGTTCCAGCAGGAAAGTCAGAAGGCTTGAGACCCAGGAAGAGCCGATGTTTCATTTTGAGTGCTAAGGCAGAAAAACGCAGGTGTCCCAGTGGAAAGGTAGTCAGGCAGGAGGACGGTTCTCTTTGCTGGGGAAGGGTCAGCCTTTTTGTTCTACTCAGGCCTTCAACTGATCAGATGAGGCCTATCCACACGAGAGAGAACAATCTGCTTACTTGGTCTACCATTTCAAATGCAAACCTGATCCAAAAATACCCTCACAGAAACACCCAGAACAATGTTCCCTCAAGTACCCGGGCACCCTGTAGCCCAGACAAATGGATGCGTGCCCTGGTGATTCCTGCCGAATCGGGTAGTCCTGTCAGGGTTCTGTAGCACTACCATTCCTTCCGCATTTATTACTTGGCATTCTACCGTAAGGACAGCTTTCTCTTCCCCTCATTTAGTAATTTATTCATTATTTATTTACATTAGCATAAACTCTTAATTCTTATTGCATCGAATGGAGTATCATGGATAACCACATTGTTTAGGCTAAGTGGGAGCTCTTTCGGGCTGGCCCTTTGTTCTATGACAGGAGCCCATTCATCTCTGAGCACTTCTCTACTTCCTGGTACGAGCTGCTGCAGGTGCTCTACGCTTTCCCATATAGGAATCTTTGCCTTGTTCACCGATGTATCCTAAATGTTTCAGACGGTGCCTGGCACACAGTAGGCATTCAACACGTGTTTGTTAGGTGGATGGGTAAACAGTCTTTGGCTAGGGCTTGAGAAGCATCAGAACACGGCCTGCCGGTCTGTCCATACCCTTGGTCTTACGTGTATTTGTTTCCTCGTTAAGGTCTAGACCAGCGATTGTCAACCAGCGGCCACGAGAATTTTTAAAACATGAAATGCCTGTCCTCCTTTCCCTTAGATTATCAAATTTAAACAAATGACACCAGCCAACACAACAACAGCTGTCTGGTGTGAATGAATCAAAGCTATACCTATTTTCCTAGCCAGATTGGCAAAACCCGTATCTTTTGGTGTGCTGCAGAATTTCAGTAATTAGTTTGCGGGGGCATGCGATGAAGAAGGCTGGAAGTCACCGGTCCACACAGCCCTGTGGGCAGGTGGGGCTGGTCACGGGCCTGCCCGTGAGCTGGTGTGTGTCAGCATGCAGCGCCCTGTGAGTCTTTGTGGGCAGGTCAGTTGGTGAGCGGTGCTGTTGTTGGCCTATGAGTCTTCCAGCACGTGGGGGTCAGTTCCTGGCGCTGCACATGGGTGGGCCTGTGTCCAGGCTGCTGTGAGCATCGATGCAGAGGATCTGCTGGGGAAGTGTGTTTAGGCTGAGGGGGTGAATGTGAACACATTTGAGAGTAAGAACTTGTTTATTTTTACATTTTAAAAAATTGACATAGTTATGTGAGTTTCTGGTATACAACATAATGATTTGATATCTTGATATATTACAAAATGATCACCATAATGTCTAGCTAACACCCTTAATCACACATAGTTATAAATTGTTCTTTTTTCTTGTGATGAGAAGTTCAGTCTCTTAGCAACTTTCAACCATACAAAAGAGTATTGTTAACTATACATCCCCAGGACTTATTTATTTTATAAACTATGAGTTTGTATCTTTTGACCCCTTTCACCCATTTTGCTCACTCCCCATCCCCAGCCTCTGGTTAGCATCAATCTGTTTTCTGCAACTACGAGTTTGTTTGTGTTTTAAGATTCCACGTATGGGCAAGGTCATTCAATACTTGCCTTTCTCTGCCTGAATTATTTCACTTAGCATAAGGTCCTCAAGTCCATCCGTGTTATCACAAAGAGCAGGATTTCTTCTTTTTATGGTGGAATAATATTCCATTATATGTACCACCTATTTTGAGAACAGTTTGCAATATTTTATTTTTTAATTTTTCAGTTACAGTTGACATTCAGTATTATTTTGTATTCGTTTCAGGTGTACAGCATAGTGGTTAGACATTTATGGAATTTATAAAGTAATCCTCCTGATAATTCTAGCAGCCACCTGGCACCATACATAATTATTACAATATTATTGACTGTAATTCCCTTTCCAATCTCATGATTATTTATTTTAAGATTTTATGTATTTATTTTTGGAGAGAGAAGAAGGGAGGGAGAAAGAGAGGGAGAGAAACATCGGTGTGTGGTTGCCTCTCACATGCCCCCACTGGGGACCTGGTCTGCAACCCAGGCATGTGCCCTGACTGGGAATCAAACCAGCCACCCTTTGCTTCTCTGTCCAGTGCTCAATCCACTGAGCCAGAGCAGCCAGGACCCTATGATTATTTTGTAACTACAAATTAGTACTTTTTAATCCTTTACCTTTTTCACCCAACCCTCAACTCATGTGGCAGCCATCAGTTTGTTCTCTGGGTCTATGAGTCTGTTTCTATTTTGTTTGTTCATTTCTTTTGTTCTTTAGATTCCACATATAAGTGGCGTTGCATGGTATATGTCTTTCTCTGACTGACTTATTTCACTTATCATAACACCCTCTAGGTCTACCCATACTGTCACAAATAGTAAGACTTCATTCTTTTTTATGGCCAACTAATAGTTTGTTGTATGTATGTACTACAGCTTCTTTATCCAATCCTTTATTAATGGGCACTTGGGTTGCTTCCATAGCTTGGCGATTGTAAATAATGCTGCAGTGAATGTAGGGGTGGTTTGGATTCTTCAGATAAATACCCAGAAGTGAGATTATTGAGTCATAGCAGTTTTCTATTTTTAATTTTTTAAGAGACCCCACACAGTTTTCCACAGTGGCTGCACCAGGCTGCATTCCCACCGGCAGTGCACTGGGGTCCCTTTCCTCCATGTCCTGGCCAACATGAGTTGCTTGTTGATTTATGGATGAGAGCCATTGTGACGGATGAGAGATGATCTCTTGTTACAGTTTTAATTTGCTTTTCTCTGATGATTAATGAGGTTCAGCATCTTTTCATATGTCTATGGACCATCTTGAATTCATTTTTAAATTATAGTTGACATGCAATATTGTATTAGTTTCAGGTGTGCCACATATTGATTCTACATTCATATACCTTACGATGTGATCCCCACGATAATCTCATACCCATCCACCACCGAAGTTATTAAGATATCATTGACTGGATTCCCTGTGCTGTGTTGTACATCCTCATGGCTTCTTTGTTTTATACCTGGAAGTCTGTCTCCTTATTCTCCTCCACCTTTTTCACCCACCCCTTCTGGGGTCTGTTACTCTGTGACAGGTGTGGGGTGACTTGTGGCCTGTGGGGTATATTTCACAATGGCACAGGAGGTCTGCAGGTGTGCTTCTGGTTGTGGATTTTCTTGAAAAAGATGTACTTGGTGAGACCAATAACAGTGGTGGAAGGTTTCTAAGTGAATAGGGTGGAGAGAGTCAGTGAAGATCCGGTGTGTATGTTTCTGGGTCTGTGTCCTGGGAGAGCATACCAGTGGGGGGTGAGCACCTGTGAGTGACTGCATCTGGGTGTGTAGTACAGGTGTGGGGTGAATATCTCTGACTGAAGGTCACTCTGGCTTTCGTGACAGGCGGGCATAGCCTTAAGTAGGAACTCTCTAGAGTCAAAGGAAAGAGTTGACATTCCTCTTCTGTATTTTTCCTGAGAGGCTGGCCCCTGAACTCTCAGGAAAGGGCATGAGTACTGGAGACTCTGACCAGCTGAGGACCCTTCTGCGTGGGACAGGTGTCCCTGGAAGCAGGGCGGTAGCCTTGGCTCTCTCCCTGGGGCCAGTCACACTCAAAGAGAAAGAGGAAGAAAGTTTTGTTTACTTTAAACCTAACCATCCAGAAACACAATTGCATTCTGTTCCACACCTCACTTTTTCCTCAACTTGATGCTTACAAATATTTCCCTCTTGTTGCGTGAGGAGGAAGATGCAGATCCACCCCGGGTGGGAGTCTATAGCAGAGGGACAACCATGTGGCTCAACTCCTGGCTTTTCGGCCCAGTGCAGACAATCTTGGTGCGGAAGGGCTCCCTCCAGGATGCTGGTGGGGCCTGCTGATCTTCAGGTACCACCCCCCACAGACTCCCCCCACTGATGTGTGCGGGGTGTTGGGGCCATGACAGTGGCTAAGTGCACTGGCTTTGGAGCCACATTTTCTGGATTCAGACTCTGACTCAGCTACTCACCAGCTGTGTTTCACTGGGCTTGTTACTTAACTCCTCTGTGCCTCAGTTTGCACCTCTATAAAATGAGGGTAATTTTAGTAAAGCACTGCCCAGTGGAAATATTATGGGATGTACATGTGTCACTTTTAAGTTTTTTTTTAAAGCCATATTTTAAAACGTAAAACCAAACAGCTGCTATGGTCTATATATCTGTGTCCCTCAAGCCCCTAAATTCTTAGTTGAAACCCCAGGGTCCAAAGTGATAGCATTAGGGACTCAGCCGTAATGAGATCCTCAGGGCTCCCTGGCCCCTCCCACCATGTTAAGAGCCAAGAAATATGTGAGCTGGAAGAGGGCCTCACACTTTCAGCATCTAGAACTGTGAGAAAAAATTTCTGTTGTTTAAAAGCCACCTAGTCTGTGATATTTTGTTACAATAGTTGGAACACACAGTGAAATTAACTTTAACATATATTTTATTTAACTCAATTTATCCAAAATATTATCTTTCAACTTGGTAAATGTTATTTTGATATTGATATCAACAATCTTGCTATTGTGATAAATATTATTATTTCATCTTGATAAGACCTCATTAGTAATGAGGTTCGTGAGGCACTTTACATTGTTTTTCTGTCCCAAGTCTTCTAAATCAGGCGCAGATTTTACACTCACAGTACATCTCAATTTGGACTAGACGCTTTTTTGTTGGAAATACTTGATCTTACCAGTGAAAGCAGATTATGTACCGAAGCTGTCCCAAACAAACTTAAAAGTTTTCTAATAACTGAATTGAGGGACAGTTTTCAAATTCAAACATGTCGGCTGGTGGCCTTTGGAGCCAGTTTAGTGCCAGCAGGAGTCCCTAATTTGGGGGGTGCGTCATGGGGGAGATGTTATTCAGTGAAAACAGCTCAGTTAGGGTTTATTGAGTGAAAACAGCTCAAGCAGGGCTGTGAAACAAGCCGGTGTTACAGCTCAGTTAGGACTCAGCACAGAGGGGAGAAGGCCCCGGGGTGAGAGGACCTCGGTGTGGTGTTGCGTGGCAGCCTCCCTGTGAGACAGCTTGCTCTGCTCTGCTCCTGCTGCTCCACTCTGGTCTGGCTAGACAGCTTTGGCCCTCCACTTCCAGCTGGGGAAACTAGAAGTGCATCCCAGAGCCATTGAGGAGTTGATTCATAATTTCCTGCCTCTGGTCTCTGATTGGTCTGTTCTCATGCAAATGACAACTCCAATTCTCAGCTTGATTGGCTCAAAAAGCACCCTTCTGATTGGTCAGAATGGAGCCAGTTTGGTTGGTGAAGATGCTAACTAGGATATGGCTGCACAGTTCTGATGGGATGGGTAAGTCTCAGTTCTATTGGTTGAAACAAGATTTTAGCGTTCCTCCCCAAAAAGCCTTGGCGCAGCTGGCAGGAACGCAGTACAGGCAGGTGGTTGAGGGAAGGAGCCAGGTACAGTTCAGGGCAGGCTTCTTCCTAAAGCACAAACCACCTGAAAGGCCCCTGTTTAGCAATGGCTGCTAGGCTGCTTATAAATTTGAGCCAAATCAGCCACCAGGAACCCTTCTTAACAGCTATTTTTCTTTCTCAGTGTAGACAAATAAAGTAAAAATAAATAAAATAAAAAATTCAGGGTCTTTGTTGTTGGTGTTGTACTGGCCACCCTTCGAATGGTTGCATGGGGCTCTTGGCTGCACTTGGATGGCGGTTGGTGCCTCCTTAATGGACTTGCCTCTCTGTCATTAAGCCTGTGCCATTAAGGCACTTGTGTAATGCCCGGTGAATGTCACAGAAGTATCTTTACATGTACACAAAGGCAGTTACTATTTACTGAGCACCTACTTTGTGCCTAAGTACTTATGGGTGTGGGCTCAGATGGGGAGGAAGGCACACCCAGGTGGGCCTTCGTGAAGCTTAGATTCTGGTGGGGGAGGTGATACTGACCAGACCACCATAAAGCTGGTGTGCAGTTTGGCATTGCAATGAGACATGCAGGGAAGAAGGGATCTGTACTAAGGAGGTGTTTTCAATGCTGCATCAGGAAGGGGTACCTGAGTCCTGTCATCCACAGGCTGAATGGGACAGGTACCCAGCAGGAGGAATTCTCCAAATGGAGAGAGTAGCCTGTGCGAAGCCCTGTGATGGATGGTGGGAGGCTAGACAATGTGTGAGAATTTGAAAAATGGTCAGGGTGACTGAAGTGGAGAGAGACAGAGGAGGGGAACATGATGTGAAACTGGAGTCAACCCTTGCAGAGCCTGAGAGGCTGGAGAAAGTTCATGGTCTAAGTTGTGGGGGTCGCAGGTTCAAATCCTAGTTATGGCTATGTGACCTTAGGCAAGTCATTGAAACTCTGTGAGCCTCAGAAGAAAGGACCTGGTACATCAGGAGTGCTCAGAAGTGCTAGGTGTGGTCACTGCAGTAAGGATGGCCCAGCACCTTCACACACTTCTTTCTGCAGTGCCTCCTGGGGTCTTCTAATCACCCACAAGGCTGTCTCTTCCCAACAGTTTCCTCCCTTGCTCCCCACATGTCCTCAGGTCTGAAGCCAAGGCTCAGAGAGGTAAACTTGACCAGGGCCCGCACCGCGTGGGCTGCAGAACCCCAGGGAGGGAGAGCTCAGGTCAGTGGGCTCCGATGGAAACATCTGCAATGTTCCTTTTGCCATGTAAAGCCACATTCGCAGGCTTGAGGGGTTAGGACATGACAACTTCGGGAGGCCATTATTCTGCCAACCACACCTGGGTCCACCACCTTCCAAACCCTGCCACCTCTCTCTCCCGATTCTCTCTGGGACCTATGCCCTTGAATAAAACTTCTGCCTCAAAGGCTGCTTTGCCCTCCCTTTGTCTGATCCCCACCTTGTAAGTCACCTGCCACCACAGTGACATGTGTGCTATTCCTTATTTACTACCTGCTTCCTTCCATCACTCTAAGTCCCCAAAGGGTGGTGACTGTGACTCTTTTCCACTGCTACACCTTCATACCTGGCACAGTACCTGGCAAATGCCTGTCAGTTTGAATTGAATCACTGTCTCCTCCCCTCCAGCCCCACTGCTGACTTCCTTGTTGCTATTCACAGGTGTATGAATTTCCTAAGGCTGCTGTAACAGAGTACCACAAACTGGGTGGCTCTGAAGACAGAAGTGTGTTATCTCACAGTTCTGGAGTCTGGAAGCCCATGGTCAATGTGTGGATAGGGCTGCTTCCTTCTGAGAGCTTTGGGAGAGGAAGTGTCCACTCCATGGCCCTCTTCTGGCTGCTGGTGGTTTGCAGGCAGCCTTCAGCTTTCCTTGGCTTGTGGATGCATCAGCCACCATCTTCACAGGGTGCTCTCCCCACGCATGTCTGTCTCTGTGTCCAAACTTCCCCCCTTTAAGGACACAGTCATATTGGATTAGGACCCATCCTAATGACCTCATTTTAACCTGATCATCTGTGAAGATCCTATTTCCAAATAATGTCCCGTGCACAGGTATCAGGGGTTAGGACTTTTTCATCTTTTGGGGAACACAACTCAACCTACAACACGAGACTTCTGCCCTCAGAGTTATCCACACCACCACCTCCATCATCTTAGCCTCCACCTTCATATAATTCAGAAATACAGATACGGTGACTTAATAGACCTATGGTCTATTAGACCTAATAGGTCTATGTATAATAGACCACTGAGCTGAGGGCTGGAGAACCCATGGTGAATCCTAGAAGGCACTGTAATCCTACTTTCAAGATTTGCAAGTGAGGACAAGCAGATGTGCCTTCGAATCCCTATTTCTCAGGCTGCTTCTTCTGGGGAAAGTAAAATGAATAGATTTGGGAATTGCAAATCATTATAAGAACCTATTTCCTTGGCCCTGCCCCCACCCCCTTCTGCTTTTCTGAAGTCTCTCAAAGGCTCCCCAGGGTGACAGCAGAAGGCGTGTTGTCTCACAGTGCTCCCAGATAAGCATGCTACCTCTCATCTGCACGGTCTTTGCTACATGGGCACGAGGCTTCTCGTTTCAGCCTCAAAAGCAGCATTGCAAAGTAAGTGCTGTCCTTGTCCTGTTTGAGATGCACAGAAAGTGATGTCATATCAAAAGCTGCACACCTGTGCAGGGCGGAGATTTGATTTGAGTCCTGTGTCTGACTCCAGAGATTGTGCCTATAACTTCGACTCAATAAATTACCACCCCAAGCTGATGGGAGAGAAGGTACGTTCAGACAAAAAAAGGCTCAGCCAGGTCAGAGGTGAACCTGACCCCAAAGATATATAGACTATATTTTTTTCCTTTTTTTAAGAAATAAGAATGTATATACAACATCATGCAGAAATGTAAGCATATAGCCCAAAGTGTTATTTTCCAGTGACTTGCTGTAAAACTTTCAAACATACAGCAAAGTTGAAAGAACATTGCAATAAACTCCCATATACCCAACACCTAGATTCTGCATTCACACTTCGCCATACCTGCTTTGTCACACATCTGTCCATCCATCCCCCATCCACTAACCCTTCCGTCAACACATTCACCCGTCCGTCATCCGTCCATCACTCACCCACCCATTCATCCCCCTTCCACTCATCCGTCCCTCCATCCTCCATCCTTAAATTCACCATATCTAACCATTTATTTTCTCGTATTCCAAAGAAGTTGCTTTATCAGCACCATCCCCCCTAAATAGTTCGCCATGCAGAGAATTAACCGGAGTTCAATATCTGTTCAAAATGTTTATCTTTTGAGATCAAGTTTACATTGTATGAAATGCACAGATATCAAGTGTAATTTGCCAACTCTGGACAAATGCTTATATTGGCATAACCCAAACCCCTATCAAAATGCAGACTATGAGAATCACCACAGAAAGATATAGAACATCATCCCTCCTTTTTCCTTTCTTTAAAAGACTTTTGTTCAAGCATAGTTGCTATACAGTTATCTTAGTTGCAGGTGTACATCACAGTGACCTGACATTACACACCTCACACATGTGATCACTGCATGAAGTCCAGTGATTGCTTGTTGCCGTGTGGACACATCACCATGTTTTTTCCGCCTGTCCACACTGCTGGTCCTCTGGCGACTATCAGTTTGATCTCCACTTACATGCCTCTTTTTTTGCTTTTTTATGAAAATATAATTCAGACCCAGTAAAGTCTATAAATCTTAAGCATATGGGTCAATGCTTTTTTTTTTATGAGAACCATAAACTTTTGACCTCTAGGCTACACTTGCAATCACTTCTCTTTCTGATAACTGGATTCTGTCTTTGGGTCAGATTCTTTGGTATTGATATAATCCAGTAGTTCTCAGTTAAGAGTGATTTTGCAGCCAGAGGACAGGTGGCAGCATCTGGAGACACTTTGGTTGTCACCACTGGGTGTGGGGCTCAGGGAGGTGGGGGTACTACTGGCATGTTGCGGGTCGAAGTCGAGAACTCTAACAAACCCTCTACAGTGCCCGGAGCAGCTCCCCGCAGTTGAGGGTTATTCATGCCCAGTAGACCTTAAATCCTCCCATCCATCCATCCTCTAGAATCACCCAGCTATGTCTGGGCTTCAGAATCGTCAGAGTGGGCTCCGTCTTTGTACCACGTACAGAGAACTACCAAGGTCAGAAAGAGGACAAGGCACCAGAGGGGCATAGAAAGCGGAGGGTAGAACCCTATTTGATTTTTCAGCCATGTTCGTTGCATTCATCTCTTCGTCTCCAGTGCTTGGGGCTTAGTGATCAGTCAATAAATGAATGAATCAGTCGGCAAACTATTTTTTTTTTGGACACACCTACTGTGCATCAGGTACCCTCTGTGGTATTCGCGTATCCAGGGTGTCGACAAACAAAAACACAGACATGTGAGCATGTGATTAGGTTCTCACGTAGAAGGTTACAGGGTGCTCTGGACACAGGGAGGGGAGTCTGCATTCTGTCTGCATGAGGTGGTGGGGCTCCATGAATCACTGGGCATGTCAGCAGAGCCTTTGGAAGAATGCATGTAGCGAGGGAGGGCAGTCCTGGCAGAGGGAACAGCCGGGCAAGGCTCAGAGGGGAGAGGCCATGTCAAACCCTGGGGGGGGAGGGTGGGTGCTTTGACGTAGCTGACACACTGGTCTATGCGGACATGGCGATTAGGTGAATGGGGGGAGCAGGTCCCAGATCAGGGTGGGCCTTCAGAGCCAGGCTGCAGCATTTGACCTTGACCCTGAAGGGGATGAGAAAGCACTGAAGAATTCAGGCCAGGGAGAGGCATGGCTGGCTTTGCATTTTTGAAAGGTCACTCTGTTGGCTGGGTGGGGGTAAACTCAGGGTGGAGCTGGAGGCAGCGGATGAGTGAAAATGGTATTTGAAAAACCAGAGAGTGTGAGGGCCTGAACTAAGGTGGGGCGGTTAGCAGAGAGTCAAGCATCACATAGAAGTTTTCGAGGATGGATAGTGTTTCCCAGAGCGCGCCCCCAGAAGGTTGGTGCTTAAAGCTGCCATGCCCTCATATGGCTAAATTAAGTAGACTAGGATTTCCTTCTCAATCCCGTTGAGGAAATCTGAGGAATTTATAATTTTTATTAAGCAAACTCTTGAGGGCCTACTGTGCGCCATCCATGCAGACTGTCGCCAGGACCGATACCGCAGAATCACCTCTCAGATTTGAGGTTCATGTGCCCATTGTGCAGGGAAAGCCAAAACACCGGGGCATCGTGCTTGGAGAGGGAGATAAAGGTTTATTTGACTTGGCCAAAACGAGAGGACAGGAGAGCATGATTTCTCACCCCT
Organism: Anoura caudifer; assembly: GCA_004027475.1. Taxonomy (NCBI): domain Eukaryota; kingdom Metazoa; phylum Chordata; class Mammalia; order Chiroptera; family Phyllostomidae; genus Anoura; species Anoura caudifer. The sequence continues at coordinate 28,485 of PVKU01009724.1, forward strand.
GCACCTGTTAAAAAGCAAAAGTAGGAAGTCTGTGTGCAGCAGGGTGGTAGGGCAGGGGTGGGTGGGGGTCCCAGGAAACTGGGGCACAGGTAACACATTTTCTCATCATGCTCCTGGGAGTCAGAAGCTGGTCTGGTTGCCTTGGAGACATTCTTTCTCTCTGCAAAGCAAACTCATAAATTCTCTTGGAGACCCTGAGGTTATCTCCCCTAGCTTGACAGAGAGACACCACGTCAACTGCTTAAGACATCATTTAATGAGAACAAATGGAGTTGAGCAGAGAGACAGGTTAACATGCCTAACTAAGGCCTAAGAATTCAATTATTTAGCTCTAGCTGTCAAAAATACGAGGGGCATAATAACATCACAAGGGGCTGAGCTTCTCACTAAGAAAGACCCAGCCCCTGCCCACCAGGGGAACTGGAGACAATAGACAAATGAACATATGGATCCTAAAACAACTAGAAATGTAGAAAATTGGCCTGTGCTAAGGAGGACATAAATAGGAGATTGAGGTGACAAGCCATGGGGAAGGCAGGGTTGCTTGAGGGGTGGTAAGGGTGTACCTCTTAAGGCGGTGACATTTAATTAGAGGCTTGAGGGACAGGAAGGAGTCAGTTATGTAGAATTCCAGGCAGAGGAAAAGGCTTGTGCAAAGGCCCTGAGGTCAGCAGAGTCTTCACGCGTGTTTTCGGCAAGGAGACCAGTGTAGTAGAGCAGAGACAGGAGAGTAGAAGGAAGAGAAGATCAGGAGGTGGCTGGAGCCGGACCTAAGGGCTATGAAGGTCAAGGTAAGGGACTTTGGTTTTGCTCTAAGTGTGGCATGCGGACAGCGTGGGAGCTGTAGAGAATGACTCAGATCAGAGCGAGAGGGGATGCAGGGGGCCCTGTGAGCAGGGCGGTGTCACTGTGCAGGTGAAAAGATACTATTCAGACAGGCCTCAGCTCAACACCACCCTCGGCCAGTTGCATTTTTGAAGTGTTTAAGTTAACTCTTAAACATTTTCTGTCAAGGTGTAACGTCCCCCTAGTGAAGTGCACAGAATGTCTTCATGGTAAATACATGACTCAGTGAAGTTTTGCATCTGCATAACTTCCCACAGCTCAAAGCATAGAACATTCCTTCCCTCTGGGACAGGCTTTCTCAGCCTCCTTGGTGTTGCCATTTGGGGCTGGGGGCTGTCTGTGCTTGGCAGGACGCTGAGTGTGGACCCTGGCCACCACCCACGGGTGCTAGGAGCACCCTCCCCTCTCTGTTGTTTTTTTCCTGAAAGTTTTAAACTTTTGACTACCTTCACCCATTTCCCCACCTCCACTCCCCACCTCTGCAAACACCTGTCTACCGGTAGTACATGTATTAGATTCCAAAGGTAAGTGATACCACCCAGTATTTGTCTTTCTCTGTTTGACTTATTTCACTTAACACAACGCCCTCAGGGCCGTCCTCGTTGTCACAAATGGCAAGAGTTCCTTCCTTTGTATATTCATGGGCGCATACATCACACTCTCTCTCTCTCTCCGTTCACTCGTTGCCAGGCGCTGAAGGCAGTGTCCGTGTCTCTGCCCTTGTGAGCGATGCTGCGATGAACATGGAGGTGCAGCTACTGTTTCGAGATAGTGATTCTGTTTCTTTCAATAAACACCCAGAAGTGGAACTGTGGGGTCATAGGGCAGTTCCATGGTGCTGTGAGGAGCGTTCACACTGCCTTCCTCAGTGGCTGCGCCCATTTGCATTCCCACCAACAGTGCACAGGGGCTCCCCTTTCCCAACATCCTCTCCAGCCCTTGCTGTGTCTCATCTCTTTGATGGTGGCCATTCTGACCTGCGTGAGGTGCTATCTCCTTGAGAATTTGATTGGCGTGTCCCTGCTAGTCAGCGATGTGGAGCATCTTTCTCTAGGCCCGTCAGCCATTTGTATGTCTTTGAGAATGCCTGTCAGTTTCAACAGCCAAAAGGCCACATGTCCTCTGGGAACCGTAAGGGCCCCTGGCTGTTGAAAGCTGCTGCTCCAGCTGTTCTCCTCACGCCTCTTTCCAAACAACAACCCCATCCCCCGAACATTTTTCTGACTTTCATCCTCATCTGTTAGTCTTGCCTGTTCTTGAACTTGTTATAAATGGAAGTACATGGTACCTCCCTGTGTGGTCTTGTGCCTCAGTTTCTTTCTCTGTGAAATGGGTTGATGAATAAACCACCTCATGGGAATACCCTGAGAACTAAATGAGCGATCAGGTCTGCAAAGAGTGAAGCTTAGAGAAAACGTTGAATAAATGCCTCCTGCTGCTGCTGCAGTTTAGCGCCAGCTCCCTTGGCCCTGGCGCCTGGCGCGCAGCGGTGGTCAGTGCACATTATTGCCATTGTTGCTCTCGCACCACTGCTGGGGCCAACGGGGGTTTGAACCCAGGCTACCTCCCACGCCGGCCTCGTTCCCTCTGGATGTCTGATGCTGACAATCGGGTCTCGTCCGTTCTCCTGCACAGAAGCTCCCTCTTCTTGGGCGTCTTCTGCCTTTTGTTTGCATGAGGCTTCTCCCTTGTTCCCAAAACCCTGCTCTCCCGCTGGTGCAACGGATTTCTCCTCCACTTTTCTGACCTGCCCAGGCAGTGCTCAGCTGTCTGTCTCGCTCAGCCGGCCCAGCTCAGCAGCCCTGGTCGTTCCCTTTGCCTCCGTCAAGGCCATCTGACAGGGAAGGCTGGCGCAGGCCCCGCCAGTCTGCATACCGCAGGAGCCAGAGGTTTCTCTACTCCTTCCCCAGGGCAGCCTTCTCCATGCACTCACCAGAGTGCAGGTGACCTTGAGAGGGCAGCACCCAGAGACACGCCTTGTCTTCCCCAGCTCCTCAGGGGTCCTGCTGACGCGGTTCAGCACCATCAGGGGCCAAGAAGGGAATATGGCTCTCGCCCCATCCCTGTCATTGCCAATCTTGGACAGACAGCACAGAAGGGAGGGTATTTATAGTAAAAATTAAGATCAAATAATTAAATAATCATGTTATCTTAAATAATTAAGATTGTTTATTGTGGGGAGCACTCAGATTCCAGACCAGTCCTATACAATAGAAAGAACCCAAGTTACATGTGTAATTGTAGCTTTTCCAGAGTGAAAAGATAAGGGTACAGTGCATTGTAGTCATAGGTCTTACTTAGCCCAATGTGCCCAAATATTTGTTTTGTCAACAAGTAACCAGTATTAAAGTTACTAAGGAGATGGTTCACATTCTTCATGGTGTATCTTCTAAATCCAGTGTGCCTTTTAAACTTGAGAGCACATTTCCATTGGGACCCTCCATTTTTCATTGGAACTGCTTGCTCTCTATTTAGATTTTATAAAATTCCATGCTGGTCTTCGCCTGCCCACAAGGCTGCTGACAACTGGACCGAGGAGCAGTTTTCTTCTCGCTGTGCTGGACGCTACGTCTCCTTGGCTTGCTGACTTTATAACTGGGAGTTTGTACCTTTCGAGGCCTTCACTCATTTCTTCTACTCGCGCCCCGACTCTGGTGACCGCCAATCTGTTCTCTGTGTCTATGAGCTTGGGTGTTGGGGGTTTTTTATTCCACACACAAGTGAGATCATACGGTAATTGTCCTTCTCTCTCTGACTTATCCCACTTAGCATAATACCCACAAGGTCCAGCCCTGGCTTGTGTGGCTCAGTGGGTTGAGCACTGGCCTGCAAACCCAAAGGCCACTGGTTCAATTCCTAGTCAGGGCCCATGCCTGCACTGAGAGCCCGGTCCCCATTTGGGGTGTGCGAGAGTCAATTGATCTATCGATGTATCTCTCACACACCCCTTTTTTTTCTCCCTCCCTTCCCCTCTTTAAAATAAATAGAATATTTTTTAAAAAATACCCTCAATGTCCATCCGTGATATAACAAATAGCAAGCTCCTTTTTACGGCTGAATAATATTCCATTATTTTCTCTATCCATTCATCGATGGACACTCAGGTTGCTTCCATATCTTGGACATTGTAAATAATGCTGCAGTGAGCATAGGGCACACGTATTGGTTTTTTTCAACTAAGATTAAGCAAAATGAAAAATTCAGTTCCTTGGTGACACCAGTCACATTTCAAGGGCTGGGTGGCCACATGAGTCTCACCGGATGGATGGCGCAGGCACGGAACACGGACTCCGGCACCGAGGTTTCCAGTGGGCGACAGCATGGCTCTGGGTCGGGCCGTTTACGAGTGAACTGTTGACATTTGGGGTCAGATAATTTGTTGGCAGGGGTCTGTCCTGTGTGCTGTAAGGTATTCACTGTCCTTCGCCTACTTCTTGCTAACCGCACCCCCCACCCCCTCATGACACCAAAAGTGACTCTAGACATTGCAAAATGTTTTCTGGGGGGAAAAAATCACCCTGGGTGAGAAACAGTCTTCTAGGTCCAAACTGAGCTCGAGTCCTACCTCCACTTGCTGTTGTGAGGGCAAATCACTAGGCCTTGCCATTCTCTCCTACATGGCGGCGATGCAGAGCAGCCACCTCACAGAGCTGCTGAGAGGGTAAGACCTGGCTTGGGGGTCGCGGTGGGGACAGGAAGCCATGCCCGGCACACAGCCGGTGTCCAGAAAACAGTAGCTGTGATGGCCCATCATGAACCTAAACCTGCTCACCCCTGTGTGTCCTTCCCAAGAGCCGGGCGGCCCCTCCACCCAAGGCCTCGCAGACTGACGGGGCTAGGTGCCCTGTCCTAGAAGAGATGTGGACTGCTTAAATGGGACGCATCGGCAGTCGTGGGGCCTGGGTCTGGTCCCTGCTGTGCCACTGATCTTGCAGGTCCTGGTGTGTTTCTGGGGGGAAATTTTGTGTTTCTGCCTTTGCTACTGCTGTGTCTTTTCCGCAGAATCCTCTCATTTCCTCTTCCCACCTCCCCTGGCCCAGCCTACTCTAGCATACCCTTCAGGCCTCGGTACGTTTGGCATCTCCTCCAGGAAGCATTCCGATTCTCTGCCTCCCCAATGGGGTCTGGTGTCTCCCACCTATTTCTATGCTTTCGCCACCCTAGCTGGACCCCCTGCACTGGTTCATGTGCCCACCCGGGTCGGGTTGCCTCCTGGAGCTTGCCGGGGCTCAGGCTGTGTCTGTCCTGAGTGAACAAAGGATGTCAGGGCAATCGGAGAGGAAAGAGGAGGTGGTGCAGGACACTGAAGAACCTGCGTGTTTCTGATAAGCTCGCCCTGGCCACAGGTCCGGGGAGTTTGGCCCTGGGTGCAAAGTCCAGGAGCAGTATGAGGCCCGATGGGGTGTCCACTGCCACCACCTGAGCACCCGGCTCCCACACATGCCTTCCCTTCAGGAAGAACATAAACTCCTGTCTGTTGGGCTGTTAGAGGCCTGAGGGGCGGGCATCTCCTGCGTGCCTGGACCAGGGGGAAGGGGGGCCGCTGAGCGTACGAAGCCCGAGGAGGACCGCCCGGTGCCATGCCGGGCAGATGGCAGGGGAAGGGCTGTTTCAGGGGCAGCTGTCATAAGGCCCAGGTCCAGGGCGATAAGAAGCACTGTGGGGGGCATGGAGTTGAGGAGGAGGGGGCAGAACCCCAAACTCCCTCCTGGTACCCCTCGGGCTGCCCTCGGGCTCCTCTCTGGCCCTGGCGAGGGGCAGCTGAAGGACTCGGGCAATGAGGGACCGCAGCACTCGTGTGGGCTGTGAGGGGCACAAAGAGGGACAGGATGGCTCTGGGGGTTCTCAAAAAGCACTGCAGACCTGGCCCTCGCTCCCCTGGCAGCCGGGGAGTTCCCACGGGGAATGCGGCCTCCTCCCAACTCCCACGCACTCTGGCAACTTCAGAGCCGGCCATGCCTCCCCCAGGGCGGGTCCACCCAGCTCCAGTCTGGTGGGCCAGCCCCTGAGCAGGAAGGTGTCCCAGGTGGAACTCAGGGGCTTCCAAGAAAGGGACAGGTTGATGTCCAGGTCCCTGTCCTTCCTGAAGCCCAGGCAGATCCGTAGGGGTCTCGTGGTTCAGCCACACACTCAGGAACCAGGCTTTGTCAGGTGGGTGGGGGCCCCCTGCGGCCCATCTCAGGAGGGCACCTGCCTGCAGGCGTGAGTCACTGCGGGCACGGAATGATTCCGGCTGACCTCCGCCAGCAGCAGTGGCACCGCTGCTTCCCCCCAGGTGGCCCTGCCCATCCTGGGCAGCTCAGCAAGGCGTGTCCTCACCTCCCTCCCAGGAGTTGGGGCCCGGGCTGGGCAGCGATCAGTTGCAGGGACTTCTTCAGGGGTGCGGAGCACAGCCAGGGTGGGCAGGCAGGACATGGGCTGGGAGGGCCCTGCACCCCCCCTTCCCCACCGGCTGGGGCACCTGATGGCTCTGGTCATGAGTCTCCTCTTCGCCTTCAGGCCAGGTAAGGGACGGGCTGGGGCCAGTGGAGGTGCTGGACAGACCGCCAAAGAAAGGTGAGAGGTGACTGGTGCCTGGGGCTCCCCAAGTCCCTGTGGGGCAGCCAGGGGGACTTCCACTCTGGCCCAGGCTTGCTCCACAGCCGGCCAGGCCAGGCTGCGTTTCTGGACTGACTCAAGCAAGTCCACAAAACTGTTGTTTATGAATCAAATACCTGCCGAGGTCAGTGTGGAAGTGTCTAGGCATTCTTCCATTCCCTCGCTCACTCACACACTCGTTCCCTGGCTCACTCAATTCCCTGGCTCACTCAATTCCCTGTGGAATTTTTTTTTTTAAATCAACACCTCTGCTCCCAGCACCTGTGCCCAGCTCTAAGGTGGGAAACGAGCAAGTGATGGATCCAGGTCCCCAAGAGCTCCAGGCTATGGATGAGGCAGGGGGGTGCCCAGATCCTTGGGGTACAAAAATGAGCAGGAGCTTTGCCATCTTCTCGGGGTGGAGAGGGGAGAGTTTGCCTAGGTGGGGTTGGGGTAGCACACTCAGTGGTAAAGGGAAGGGCACCCCTGGCGGGGAGAAGTGGGTAGCAAAGGCCCGAGGTCAGAGTGACATCAGTGCATCTGGAGGGGGTCGCTGAGGGGAGGGGAACAAGCAGGAAGGCAGCCTGTGAGGGTTACAGGAGTCTGTTTTAGATCCCAAGGGGGACTTTGCAGGCCTCTTGGTCATTGTGGGGGTCAACTTGGGCCTTGCTGCCCAGAGAAAGCCCGCCAGCCTCAGGGAAAGGTGGAGGTCCAGGGTGGGATTAGGCGGAAGGACCAGTCTCTCTGCCTTACAGAGAGGAGGTCCAGGATCCCCTGTGTGTGGCCCCTGGGCTTCCCAGAACACCCCTACCCCCCACCCCGGCTTTACTAGGGCTGCCTCCATGGGCAGGAAGTCGGGACTTCCCAGCCAGATTCTGTGGTCTGGTCCACCATAACCTGAGGCCTATAGAAAGGGCATCCATGGTGTGCTGGGTGCTTAAATATCTGTCCTGTGGCTCCTCCTAGAGAAAGGACTGTTGAAAGGACTGTCTTTAAAGCTTAGCTGGGAAACGGAGGCCAACAGGGCCCGAAGGGGAGAGTGGAGGGGCTTATGCATCCTGAGCTGATGTGAGGCCCTTGGCAGGCAGCCTGGGGGACAGCTGGGTGTGCAGGCTTCACAACGCTTTTCCCCAGCCCCGGCCAGGCAGATGGGGAGGCACCCCAGCCCCCCAGTCCTGAGTCACCAAGGCTGGGCTTTGGCCCGGGGGGGGGGGGGGAGCTTTGCAGTTGGACACCATTGTGAGGTGTCCACACAATGGCAGGCGGGTTTTACAGGACAATCCCACCACTTCTGATGGGGTGTGTCCCCTGTGCTGTCCCCAAGCACGTTGCCACAAAGAGGTTGTTTAACTGCTTTTGTTCCAAGGCTCCCTCAGGGTCTGATGCAGGGGCTGCGTGAACAAGGCGGACTCCTGCTCCTGCCCCAAGAGGGCTGGCAACCCTGACTGGGCAGACACCCTCCCACCACCACAGCACACAGCCCAACAGCCCCTCCGGGCAGGAGTACCCTGGAGTCAGTCCAGACAAAGGCCAGGACTTTGGGTTCAAATGCTGGCAAAGGCTCCTTTCATGCCTGGGCAGAAATAAAAAGAAATCTAAATCCAGTGCCAACAGGCTGTGTGTTTTGGGGCCAGACACTGAACCTCTCTCTGGGGTGAATTTCCATCACCCCAAAGAGCAGTTTTTAAAAAGCTACAGGCATGGAGGAACTTCGTTTCTCACTCACCTCTCACTTCAGCCTGGACCTTGTCTGTCTGTTTCCGTGTCTGCGCACTGCCCTCTTTCCCTCTCACCCCTCGGGCGGAGACGCTCCAAGATCCCCAAGGGCCTCAGTAACCATCAGTTTGTGCTGTGCACCTACATGGGCCAGAGCTTTACCTGCATTATCTCGGTCGAGCCTGTGTGGTCAAGAACAAGGCACCACTGACTTGGTTTCCTGTTTTCCATGGAAGAGGAAACAGGCTCAGCGAGGTTAAGCCTTTTGTTCAAGTCACACAGAGAGGATCCAAATCCCAGTTTCTGGATGTTTCCTAAGCCCCAACCTTTATCTTCTGCCTGGCAAGAGGCTGAGGGTCGATGAAGATTTCTCCTCCCCTGGCAGTCTCCTGGCATGGGGGTAACACCTCCTCTCCTATCAGGGTCCCCCCAGGGCTAGGACAGCATAGCAGGTAAAAAGATCTCATTTTGCTTTGCTGGGTGCCTTGCTAGGTCCCTGGGCATTGGCCATTGCCCCAGCCTGGGCCCGGCCAGAGATATCTGTGGCCCGGAGAAGGAGGTTACTGAGGGAGGGGCCTGGTGGGCATCCATGGGTGAGTGGAGGGCATCTGGAGCTGAGAGGCGGGCCTCTGAGTCTGACCTGCTCAGGCCAGAATTTCAGTTCATGTTCCACCACTTGTGACTCATCTCCTAGAAAAGAGGAAAGATTTGTTCAGATTTCCCCTCAGCCTGAAGAAACAGTCACCTTTCTTCCCAGTGACTTGGTGGTCTCCTCAAAAGGAAGGTGATGGGTCCAGGTGGGTGGGACAGCCTGGGCTGCTTCAGGCCCAGCTTGTCCTTCTGGTCACTGGATGCTCCCAGGGCTGCCCCCAGGTGGATGCCTTTCCAGAGACCCAAGGCCAGACACGTGGTTCATAGAGGGACTCACCCACTCCTGAGGGCAGGTTCAGGGTCCGGATGAGTATCTGCATCTCACGGGCCCGGGGACAGAAGCTCAGGGAGGAAGGTTCCCCGTGTGTCCAGGGTAGAACTGGGCTTCAAACCCAGGTTGTCTGGCTCCCCACACATTTTGCTTCCACTGTCACTGAACAAGTGTGTCTTCTGAGCATGGATACCAGCCCGCTTCCTGACCGTCCTGCTCCCTGCTCCCAGCTCCCATCCATTCGTGGGGCCTTTCTTCACCATAGACCCTGAGCTGTGGGAGGCAGATGCCAGGTCGGGAACACACATCACAGGATGGTCACCTACCCTCCTGGTTGGCCTGAGATTGAGGGAGTTCATGGGCTCTGAAACTTTCAGTGTCAAAATTGAGAAAGTCTACACCAAGCAAAGTCAGTCACCCTCTATCCTGGTCCCTCTCCTGTAGTTATTCTATACCTGTCACTTCTTCTGCGGCCTGTCCTAGTACCTGGCGCAGAGTGGATATGCAGTAAGCATGTGTTGCGTGAGTGAGGGAGGCAGAAATCTCACCTGGTGCGAACTGCTGGTCTACCTCTGCCCCCCTGCCCTGTCCAAAGCAAACATTCTCAAGCTGCCAGGACTGCCAGGTGTGAAGACAGGTGGGCATCTTCTCTGGCAGCGGGAGTCTCCCCCCAGAGCCCAGGACAAACCGACCCTCAGCTCTCCTGAGCTCCCGTAGAAGCATCCAGCATTGCCCTGTCCTCTGCAGCCCTCCCCACCCCACCGGGCGGGGTCCATGGGGCTGCCCTGAGGAGGGGGCCACAGGCACTTCCTCTCTGATCCCACCCCCAGGGGCAGCTTCTCTGTCTGGGGGACATCCTCTGCCACCAAAGCCAGCTTCTTTCTCCAGTCCCTGCCCTCTCCACAGTGATGTCTCTGAGAAGCCCAGCTCATCCTGTCTCTGCCTACCCTTCAGACTGCTACTGGCTCAGTGACGAGGCCCCCTGGGGCGGGGAGAGCTGGGCAGCTCTCAAGGCGGGAGCAGTACCTCCCCACCCCCACCCCCAAACAGCAGAGGCGGAAGAACTGTATTGATGATAAAATAGTGACAATCATCTATCATTCATTAAGGGAGAAGAGTTCAAAGTGCATTGCTTACTTAATTTCTCTAAAAAAGCTGTTAGATGTTTTTATTTCTATGATGTATTTATTTTTATTATTTTTCAATTAGAGTTGACATTGCGTGCTGTTTTAGTGTTTTTTTATTTTTTATTTTTCAATTACTGTTGACGTTCAGCATTCGTTTTAGGAACACAGCATGATGGTTAGGCGTTTATGTAATTCATGAAGTGATCCCCAGCAGTGTGGCACCCGCCTGGCAGCATCCAGAGTTATCACAATATTAGTGACTCGCTCCCTCTGCTGTACTTTACATCCCCGCCACTGTTTTGTAACTGCCAATTTGTCCTTCTTGTTCCTTTACCTTTTTCACCCGACCATCCAACCCCCTCACATCTGGCAACCGTCAGTCTGTTCTCTGTGCCTGCAAATCTGCTTCTGTTGTTAGATACTTTTATTGGCTCCACCTTTGTAATATCCTATATATTCATATGTTCACAATGCTTAGGTAGTTCTATTACTACCTCATGAGAAACCTGAAACTGAAGACCAAGCAGCCTCATGAGGCCACACAATAACCAATGGGAAAGTGGGATTTGAACCTGGAACACACTCGAATGCTAACTCATCACTCTTAGCTGCTTAGGACCCAAACCCAAATCTGAATGGCAACTGCCCCCAGGACCTCTGGCTCCAAGATGGAGGCCTTAGCTGGGGGGGTGGGGTGTGGAGTCCTGGGCCTGGGGTGCATGCTTCCATCCCCTCACTCAGAAGGCCTTTGAGCAAATAGCCAGGGAGCTGGAGGTGAGGAAGTCTGACCTTGGGGGACAGACATCCACAGCAGCCATGAAACCAGAAAGTTGCTTTTCTTGAGCTGGGGAGAGATGTGGTGGTAAGGCCGTTAGTAATTAATTAATCTCCGGAGCAAGGACCTGTCTTGTTCACTACTCTGTTCCACAGCTTAGAACGGTGGCTGGCCCAGTGTTCCATCGGATGACTGTGGGGTGCAGGGTCTAGAATGAATGAATGAAAGACTGCAGTGGTCTGTGGGTGAGTCTCCCTCATATAGAGTCCTGTAGAACATGAGGATGAGGCCTAGAGGAAAAGACTTGCCTCCCTGCTGCCTCTCACTGAGATCACCATCCTCGGTCCTTCCTCCACAGGGGCACCATGGAATGCAGGGGTCTCTGCCCAATCCTCAGAACAAGTGACATCTGGAGCCACCAAACAGTCAAGACACAGTTCTTCATTTCCAGGATCGCTCACCACCTCTGTGGGTAGGTAATGATCAAGGCCATTGACAAGCAGCAGTTAGTAAGTCCCACCCTCCTGCTTTGCATGGAGCTAACAGCTTCCTAGGCATCATTTCACTGCATCCTCACAACAGCCCTGTGTTGTCATCCCCATTGGGCACATGAGGAGACAAGGCTCAGAGAGGTACAGTGACCTGCCTCAGGACACACAGCAAGCGACAGAGCTGGGATTCAAATCCAGTTGAGTCCACTTTTTCCAGATTCCTCCCACTGTGCATTTTGTTTCCTGTCCTGTGGAGGTTGCAATTGGCTTGATTTTAGGAACGGGAGACAGTGGGCCTCGGGGAAGTGACTTGGACCTGAGGTCTCCGTCTCCCCTGCCTTACAGATATTGCTTCCTTAAGAGCAGGCAAGAGAGGGACAGCTGGCCCTTATTCCTCCCCCTTTGATCCCCCTGGCTGCCCACCCCCCCCCCACTTCTTTTTCTACATCTACACGGTGTCCAGGATGCAATTGTGTCAGTGGGCTTCCACCCCACACCCAGCCATCAGCCCAGTCAACAGACAGGCAGGTTTCCTGGTGCTGGGACTCAACTGCCCAGACCCCACTCAGGAGGCGCTGGCACTGGCTAAAGGGGTTAGTCTGAGGCCTGAGCCCCAGCTGGGTTCTTCACCTGCCCTCCACAGCTTGCTCCCGAGTGACAGGTCTGTCCCGGGAGTCTCTTCTGTTCCCTGTGTTCGGACCTCGGAGACCTCACAGTGAACAGCACAGACATTGATGCCAGAACAGCCTGGGCTCAAACCCCACCTCTGCCATGTCCTGGACAAGGGACGTTAGCTCTCTGGGCCTCCAGCTTCATACCTATAATGTGGAAAAAATGTGTAATTGAGTATTTATAAAATCTAATTTAAATTAGACAATATCTCCTAAGCAGCGGTTCTTGAGTGGGTGTGATTCTTGCCCTCGGGTTAGCTGGCAGTGCCTGGAGGTATTTTTGGTTGTCGCTTCTGGGAGGCCAGGGGCTGCCGACATCTGGTGGGCGGAGGCCAGGATGCTGTGAAACATCTGTCCTTCCTCTGCCAGTGCACCCTTTCTGCAGGTGAGCGACCAGTCCCTGCCACCCTCTGCGCTGCAGTCCTGGGCACCCAGGGCAGCAGCCCCTTAAGGATGCTGGTCCCAGTGTCATCCTTCTGGCTGTGCACCTGTCAGGGCCTCAGGGGGCATTTACATCGGTTTCTGGTTTCCAAAACATGCCAGGGAGACCTCCTCTGCGCTCCAGCCCCCAAAACGTCATCCACCTCTCTAATTGCTAATGGGATGGTGGCCCAACAGAATCAGCCCTCAGTCCCTGCCTGTCTTTGCTTTAGCAAGCTCTTCCCATTCTGATCCTGACTCTGTTTTGGGAGTTCACTCCTTGTCAGTTGGTGGGCAGAAGGCCAGCATGTAATCTCAGCTTTGGGCTTTTTTTTTTTCCCCAGGGCTTTCTCAGAAAGAGTTCTCAGTTCAGAGTGAGCTGATACAGTATGTGTGATAGGGCCCTCTGCACCCGGGGTTGCTGATTCTGCATCTTGCATGGCCTCTGATGGAGACCATCGCACAAAGCTCGGGCAGCACAATTCAAAGCAGGGTTAGGGCTAGCTGGTGACATGCAGGTACTGGAGAGGCTTCTGGACTGTGGATACATAAAAAAAATCTCATCCATATTACTCTGCATTCTGTGTCCTGAGAAGGAGTAATGACGTGATGGTGCAGAGCTTGGGTTGGGAGCGTTGCTCTGTGTCACACACTATTTGTGCGGATTAATGCAATGAATGGTAAGAACCTCAGAGGGTTGCTATGGAGACTCAATGAGGCAGTGCACATAAACAGGATCTGGCACAGAGATCCTGAACAATTTCTTCATCCCTCATTATCTTCATCATCCCTGCCCTCTGGAGGTGGCAGCTTTCTGCAGGATAGACTGTCTCCGGATGTCTGAGGAAGCTGATGTTATCCTTATTTCAGCATAATATTCTTGTGAACAGTAGACACTTAACACATATGGATGAATCAATGAATTTTACTTAAAAAAAAGACTTTACTTACTTATTTTTAAAGAGAGAGGAAGGGAAGGAGGAAGAAAGGGATAAAAACATCGATTGGTTTCCTCTCATTCGTGCCCCTGCCAGGGACCGAACCCACAACCCAGGCGTGTGCCCTGACCAGGAATCAAACCAGCAACCTTTTGCTTTGTGGCAGGATGCCCAGCCAACTGAGCCACACCTGTCAGGGCTGGGCTTTACGTTCGTTTCATTTACTGGATACTCATGCTGAAGCTGTGCTGTTAATGAGTTGGATTCGTTCATGCAACAAAAGGATACAAGACACTGTGTTATGTACAAGAGATGCAGATTCCAAAGATATATCTATCCATCTAATAAATATATATCTAAAGGATATATATTTACCCTTTAGAAGCTTCTGGTCTATTACAATGCCACCAAAGAACTGAGACACAGCATTCAAAGTCAGGTTAAAGCGACATGCACCAGCTCTAAGAGAGAACACAGGATCAGAAAGCGCTTCTCCGTTAGCTTCCTGGATCCAATGTGCGACTGCTGGGGGCTCCCCACGCAACACCCAGCAATTCTGGGACACGAAAAGGATGTCTGAGAACTCAACTCAATTCTGAACAGTATTCACCCAGAGACAGCTTCAAGGTTGCGCAGGTAGAGGGCTCAGTTCTACAAGATTGCTTCCCTGCCCCTCAACCTCCCAGCCCCACAACACACACTTCAGGTGCCAGGTGCAAGCCCAGGCTGGTACTGTGCTTCCGAGCAACTGGCTACAACTGAGGTTCTAATGACCCCTCCAAGTCTGGATGCGGATAACAAGTCCAGCTCATTTCCTGGACTTCCACCCAACTCGCCATAATCAGGGGCTCCCATGACCTCCTCTTGGGGTTCAATTGATTTACTAGAGCAGCTCACAGAACCCAGAGAGATGTTTACTTACTAGTTCACTGGCTTATTGTAAAAGGAGATAACTCAGGAGCAGCCGGAGTGGGACAGGCTGAGGAGTCCCTGCCTTCCAGGCACAGCTGCCCTCCAGCACCTCTGCTGGGTCCCAACCTGGAACCGCCATGAACACTTTTTCTGTTGTTTTTATAAAGGCCTCATTACATAGTCACGATCTATGACATCATTGACCACTGGCATCTGATTCAGGCTCCAGCCCCTGACCCCTCCCCTGAAAGTTCCGTCCCTCCAATCATGTGGTTGGCCCTTGGAGGGGGGTGGAACCAGCTCTCACCCTGTGATGTCCTGGAGGCTTTCCGAAAAGTCCTGGCATTAACACAGCAGAAGACACCTGGATCCATCCCTCTCTTAGAAAATTCCAAGGGTTCTAGGAGGTCTGAGCCAGAAATGGGACCAAGACCGAATACATGCTTTAAATAAATCCCAGTGTCACAGCGTCAAAGACTTCCAGAGGAGAAGCTCCAGCTGTGTATTTTTAAAATTAACTTTATAGAAAAAAAAAAAAAAAAAGAGGGGCCTTTGTTTTCCCTCTCAGACTTTGCTGAAACTTCCAATGTTCTTAAATGAGCTGGTATTAATTCTTTAGAAGTTAAAAACAAAGAAGACAAGGGAGGTAATGTATGCTCATTGTAGGACACTTAGAAAATTTAGTAAAGACAAAGGAAGGAATACAATATGATAAAGAGGTGTTAATTTATGAAAAGTTACAGTGAAATTGCAGGCAGAAAGGAAAGATGAGCGCAGAATAACAATCTGATTGGCTGGGGACCTGCACGAATATAGCTGTGGCTAACAGAAGACACGTGGAAGAATGTTGTCGAGGTCAGAATGGAGCAGGGTGTCCTGTTGATTGACATAAGAGGCTTTGCTAGGAGGTTGTCCTGTGTGTTATGGGTTTGTTAAGCAGCGTCCTGGCTTTTCACCACTAGATGGCAGTAGAACACCACTAATTGTGACACCAAAAAGGTATAGATAATATTAAATATTCCGGGGTGTGGTGGGGTGGGGGGCAGTCATGGCTGGTTGAGAACCACCATGTTAGAGAGAGTCAGACAGGGAGATGGATCCCTAAGAACATGACAGACTAAGGAATTTTATCCTGTGAGGCTCCATTTCAAGTTTTGCAGGAGGGAACTGGACGGTCAAGTTTCATTCAAGTAGACTTCTGTGGTTGCAACATCCTTCTCTGTCTCTTGCCCAAGTTGCATCTTCTGGGTCAGAAGAGATGCTCAGTTTCCCCAGCCTCCCCTACACGTGGCGCTCTGGAACAGGTGTGTCCATCACAAGCACAGAGATGCTGCAGCAGGAAACTGCAGGGAGCTCGGCAGCTCAGCAGCAGCCACCTCCCCCAGGGCACTATTCTTACACCACGCCCCTGAGGGGCAAAAGTTGACCCATTCCTGCTTGAACCCACAGGCCTCCCTGGGTCAACCGCTCCTACCCATCCTTGTCAACAGGGGGCAGCAGCACAGAAACAATACTGGAGCTGGATTCTGGACCCAGAGGAGCCCTTTTGCCACAGGATAGTCTGTAGGTGTAACTGCGGTGAAAGAAACTGTCCCACCCCTCACTTCTTCAGCAAACACCACAGCTGCACCTTGGGTTCTGGGAAGAACCACCCAGTCCTCTGAAATGATGTCATCTGCCCTCACTGACTCAACCTCTAGGGAAACTGCAAATTCAGAGCAACGAACCAGCCCATCACTGAGTCCACAGGCAAATGGAACGCCTTCTGGGAACTCCCCTACCAGAAGCATGGTTCCAGGATTTAGTTCTATAAGGACCAGTCTAAGGACCAGCGCCACAGAAGCTGCTTTCACCAGAGAAGCATCTACAGGCACACGCACTGCAGAGACCACCAGGGGCCAGGTCCCTGATGAGTACACCTCTCTCTGTGATACCTTGACGAAGGCAGACAACAGAACAGAGAGCAGCCGGGACACAAAACACCTTCCTACAGCAATCCCAGCTTCCATGGAGACAAACATGGTTTGGACAGTTTCTGAGACAAAGGTCCCAATGCCCACGATTTCATCAGAGACCACGACTGCTGACGCACCTGCTCCAGGAAACATAAACCCATTGTGCAGGGCAGTTTCCTCTTCCCTGCTTGACACTTCACCCGCAGGGGCTCCGCGTTCCTGAGGTGCAACCAGCCAGGACCCAGCAGCACTAGACGCCAGACGTGCCCTCCCCTCTCCTGAGACCAGCTCTACAGTACACGTAACAATGGGCACTGGCGCTCCTCCATGGTTGCCTGCTCCTGCTCCTGGTGACGAAGTGTCAGGGTCCAGCACAGCGTCAGTGCAGAGAGTCACCTCCTCCATGACCACAGCCGCCCCCGAGACCACAGGAGGAACTGAGCCCAGCTCAGCTGTCCCTTTGTCCGTGACACTAAGCACGGCAGCAGCAGGTGCTGGGAGAGTCACAAGTACAAATACCCCTCCCGCCCATCCATCGGCATCAGGGGGAGGGACCGCAGGCAGCGCCCACACCCTCCGTAGTTCCTCTGAGGCCAGGGGCACACCCAGCGTCCCTGCAGCCAGGACTTTGGCTTCTGAATGGTAGGGTGGTCCTAGGACCCTCAGCCACACTGGTTTTTCTGGAAGGAAAATGCCATTTTCTTCATCTGTCCTCTCCACCTCAGTAGATACCAGCACCCATCTATTTATTCCTAAAGGGACTTCAAGGGGAATCTCGAATCCATCTCTTTCTCCTCCTGAGACATCTGCTTCCAGAGGAAAGACCATCTTGGCCGTCACCTTTGCCCCACCCGAGCCTTCCCCGCTGTGGACTCCTGGCCTTCCCTTTCAGCTCTGTCTTCTTCACCCCGCCCTGTGACACACTCAGCCAGCACAGCTCTTCCTAAATCATCCACAGCAGCGACGTGACAGACTAACCCAGGCACACTGAATCATTCCACTGCACCTGGAAACACAACTTGGCCAGAGGCTAGTCCCAAATTCGAGATAGGGTTGCCTTTAGCACCAAACCCCTGTTTCAGCCCCTGCCACTCCTCTCTCTGCCTCTGTGGAGGCCACTCGATTCACCTCCCCAGCAATGCGCTCCACAAGGAGAGCTTCTCGCAGGGAACCATCCTTGGCCGTGCTCACGACAGACGCCGCCAGTGCCCCAGCCCCTGCTCACTGTACAGTTCCCACCAATGTGACAGCCACGAGGGGCTGTGACAGTGAAAGGCGGTCGGGGACCTCCCACCTGCCCGGTGGGGCCACATCTCCATCGGAGCCATCCAGGATTTCACCCTGGCGGGTGGAAGGGTCCTCCTCTCCGTGCCTCCCTCTCAGTCCGTGGGTGCGGCCGGCTCCAGCCCTCCAGAAACCGGGAGCCAACCGGCTGGCACGTTTCCTGAAGCTCCCTACCTACCGCGCGGCCCCTGGAGAGACCACCGCTTCTGCGGGTGGAGCTAGCCAGCCTCTGGCTTCCCAGACGGCTGCCATCCCCTCACCTCCCGAGCCCGGCTCTGCTGGGAGAAGCCCGCTCAGTACCCTGTCCTCGCCCCCTCCTGCTCCCCCTGCCGAAGCCACCAGGTCCGCCGCAGTTTCAGCCCGGAGCGTTGCCGCAGGCACGGCCTTGGAAACAGGCGAAACCTGGAAACGGGACGCGCCCGGCTCACCTTCTCCGCTTCTCCGCCACTGACTAACACCCCAACCAGCGCCCACAGAGGGAGAAGCGCCACGGTCCCCCGGGTACCCTGTCGCCAGCCCCATCGGCGGAGGGGTCGGAGAGGAGATGCTCTGCCCTCAGCCCCTCCCCGGAGTCGGCAGTCACACCCAGCATCAGCCTGGGAGCGCACACAGCTTCCACACCGGCCCCCCTGCAGCCTCAGCTGGCTCTCGCACCCGCGGCCCCTCCCCTTCAGTGGAGACCACCACTCCTGCGTCCGCAGTGAAGATGGAGACAGACGAAGTTTCTTACTCTTCTGGGTCCCAACCGGAGTTGTCATTTTGGGGAGAGACGGCACCGGTGGTGCCTGGCCAGGCACCACCTGGGCCTCCTCCACGTACACCAGCGCCGGAGTTCGCCGGGCCCCCAGTGCAGGTCGCCTGTCGTTACCCCACGCAGTGAAGGAGCTGTGAACCACAGACAGCCTTGCAAGTCCAGAGCCCCCCAGCCCAGCTACTCCTGCTGGAAGCTCGGAAACCCCAGAGACGCCCTATCCTGTGAGCCCGGCCACAACAGCATGGACAAGCACAGACACAGCTGGGCGCTCCACTCCAGCCCATGACACAGACGTGGCAGAAAAATCTCCTGCACCAGGACACGGTCAGCCGCAGGACCAGTCTCTGCAGAAGCCGCCACTCCCTCTACCACTGGGGGCAGCACATGTGGGCCGGCCTCTGGCGGCCCCAGTGAGGCTTTGGCCCTCAGTACTGGTGGGCAGAACTCAGTCACATCTTGGCTGGGGGCCCTCACTGCATCCCTCCCCACCGCAACATGGCTGAGTGCCAGCTCAACCGAGGAAATTCTCCAAACTGACCTTGATGTTTCAAGTCCCAGTATCAAATGTTCATCCAAGATGACATTTGATACTTTCTCACCTGTGTCCATACCTCCTCATAAACTTTCAAAGCCAGGAGCGGACACCAGCACTCTCTAAAATACAGATTCTACCACCTCGGACCAGCACCTGGAAGAGCTCAGATTTTCGGGTACAACTCCAGACTTAATTTCCCTTCCAGCCACAGCTTCACAAGAATTCGTCCTGAGCTCTGAGTCAGGTTGGTCCATCTCGTCGATTTGATCATACTCGGACACCGAGACTGCAGGCGTCACCACCGTGGGGACGAGAGGCGGCACCGGGGTGCCCAAGTCCACACACCCAGAACCCCCCAGCACAGGGGCCAGGAAGAGTCTGTCTCCACTGCCCCTCCCTACTTTCCCGTCTGCAGAGCCCGCATCTCCAGCAGTGCTGACTGTGTGGCCACTGAGCCCACAGGCACCGAGGGGAAGACCCACGCTGCCAGAGGCCACGGTGCCAGTCAGCCCCACGTCTCATGGTGAGACAAGCCCACGTCCAGAGTGGTCTGCAGCGGCTCAGAGTCTCACTGCCACTGTGAGCTCCGCGGAGACCAGCAGTGTGGTCACGCAGACAGCTTACCATGGAGAAACCACAGGAGGTCTGGGAACAAGCTTGGCTGCCAAACGGGATTCATCTCTGCCTTTGACCCCAAGTGCTGCTGGGGCCCCGGCTTCCACCGAGGCAGCCGCTCCTGGAAGGCACAGCGGCCCTTGGTCAGAATCATCCGTGACCAGAAGGAGGGTTGGGCCAGCATCCTCTTCTTCTGCCGCCTCTGGGTCCCCTGAGATGACCACTCCATCAGCCACTCCTTCCACAACGGGGGGGAACTGTAGGCCACACCTTATTCTTTCCTAAGGACAGGGAAATGTCCCCTGAGAAGGTGTCAGCTTCCTCTTTGGCCCCTAGACTTGTAGGCACAAGATCGCTCCCATCCCTCCCCGGGACCCCATCCTCCATGGGTATTGGGGAGAATGCAGGGACAAGCTCAGCCACCTCGTGGTCCAGCTCATCAGCTGAAGGGGAGATAAATTCCTCTTCATATGTCCCCCACTGTGAGCCACAGTCCCACTCCTGACCTGCCCACCCGAGCAGGGCCCGAAGCCTCTTTCCTGGATCCCAGAGCCCCAACCTGGACCTTTTCAGAGGTATTTACCAGTATCCAGCTACAGACAAGCCACACTTCTGAGACTTTTTCCTCCTCAGGAAGCCCCGCAATAGAACACACCAACCCAGGAGTGAAGACCGGCCTGGCCAAAACTCCATCAGGAGCATTGACCTCTTCTGAGTCCAAGAGAGAGCCTCCCTGGACATCAGCCTCTCCATGGTCAGAGGCCCCAGCCAACCAAGGTGAGACTTCTGGGGTGGGGGTGCCTGTGTCCCTGATCATGACAGCTTCCCCTCATTCATGAGTCAGGACCCGCTGCCTCTGCCTTCTTGGAAATGGGGGTGTTTTTCCTTGACTGGTCAATGAAAATGGTGAGGAATCTTTCTCTTTTTATCCACAAGGTTTCTTACTTGCTCTGCTTCAGGATTCTGGTTGCAGGGGACGATCGATCCCCCTGGCCGGGGTGGCCACTGTGGTTCCCTGGGTGTGGCTTCCAGTTCCCTGCAGAAGTCACCCACGTGGAGTTACAGTCACGGGATGGCCCATCCATTTCATGCTTTGCAGCCTTTCCTGATGAACACCACACACACACACACACACACACACCCCCTTATCTGTTGTGGTGACGTAACCTAACATGTGTAATACAATTCGGTGGCTTTAAGCACGCTCACTTGGTTGCACCCTCATCACCACCACCCACCATACGCTCGTTCTCATCATCCCCAGGGGAACTCTGCCCCCACCAGACGCTAACTCCTGGAGTCACTGTTCTCTGTCTGTGAATTTGACTCTTCTGGGTGCCTCCTATAAGTGAAATTGCACGATATTCACCCTTTTGTGCCTGGATTATTTTGCTTTGCGTAGTTTTCAAGGCTCATCCACACTGTCACATGTGTCAGAATTTCACTTTTTTCAAAGGCTGAACAATGCCACATTTTAGGTAGGTGCTCCATTTTGTTTATTTAAACAGAGGTCGATATTTAAGTTTTCTCTGGCTTTTGTCTTCCATGAGTAATGCTGCTGTGAACATCGGTGCCCAAACACCCTTCTGAGTCCCCGCTCTCAGATCTTTGGGGCACGCACCTGAAAGCAGCATGCTGCGCTTGGTGGAACACCGGCATTCCACATTTAGCCATTGAAACTTCCTCTCCGGGCCACCTGTTCTCACCCAGATGAGAACCAAGCCAGGGCGAACACAGGGCCCTAAGCTTTCCTGGGTGCCTCTGGTTGAAGGTCTTTGTTTCCGAAGTGTGCACACACGATTTTCCCCATGAGCCTTCCTGCTAAAGGTGTCGGTATCCATCCAGTCCTCCTGTCTCTCCCCCAGGCGCTGTTGGGACTGTGGCATCCACTGCCAGCCTCCCCGTGTATGAAAGTTCCTCGCGGCTGAAAAGTGGCCCATCGACACCTACGGCAGCAGTTTACTCTGCAGGTACGATGGCTGACACTGACGTGTGTCTCCCTGGGACCTCGTTGTTTGTTCTCTGGTAAATTGTCCTTTTGCTAGAAACACTCTGAGTGGCCCCGTACCAGCTGGCTTTCTCCTAAAAATGTTGGTCTCGCTGCCCCATTTCTTCAGCAAGGCACCTACATATTTCTAAGAATACAAGAGCCCAGTTTGTGTTCAGGAGATTTTTAGTAGCAGATGGTTCTTACTGAAAGAGGCCTGAGACTCACATAATAAGAACGGGTTAGGAATGATTGCTGGTTTGGGAACCATCCCAAATGGGAAGGAGTCACCATCTTGAAGGACGTGATGCATCGGAAAGTTAACTCTGTCCCCTTGAGGTGCTTAGGTTGATGAGTACGTCGGTCCTGACTCCCGAAAGCGGTGACTTGACATGTCCTTCTATCTGTACGTGAAATGGTTCTGTTCTTCCTGGAGGAGAGAGGTGAAAGAATATACAAGTATACAGGAAATAAGCTTGTCTGGATGTGCACCTTCCCCTAACCTATTAAAAGCAAGCCACTGAGTTACCTTTCGATTGGACTCAGAGTTTTGAGTGAGAGTTTTAGGGGGAAAAGGTAGACATCAGACTAAAATACAGTGAGTACAGGAAGGGATAACCCCCGCCCCCCACTCCTGGGCAGAGCCTTTACCCTCCCCTAAGATGCGAGAGTTGGCGCAGGGGTCCGCATGGCCCCACAATCGGCTCTGCAGCCCAGTTGTAGACCACGCTCGTACACCCGCCATGAGACACGGTCGTGGGTGGTACGATTCCTGCCGTCTGAAGCCGCAGACTGTGGGCAGAGGGTGCGTCCAACTGAGTTGTAAGAAGGGAGGAAGGAGAAGCACACCCAGGAGAACCCCCCTTTTCACCTTCTTGCACACTTTGTAACTGAAGAGATGTTTCAGTCACAGGCCTGCCCACCAGAAGCCTGGGGCCACCTGACAACATCATACAGCCAAGCTCGCAGGAGCCCAGCAGCAGCCACGAGATCCGGGCCACTGTGCCACCTCCTTTCAGGGAAACGCTAACAGAGACCGCTCCTGTGGAGGCCTCAGCAGTACCAGCCACCCTTCAGTCCACAGCCACAGGGGGTGGCGGCACCAGACTCCCTCACCTGCCCACAGGAACCGTGCCAGCAGAGTCCTCTATGGAAATGGCAGTGATTACAGAGAGGATTTCTCACTCCCCAAATCCAGCTGAGGCTTGGGTCAGCACGTACTCTGGGACACCAGAAGGGGCCAGCCTGTCCAGAGGAGGAGTGTCCTCCCTGCTCTCAGAGTCTCCTCCTTCAGGCCCCACAGGGAAAGTTCAGCGCATCAGCCCAGTTCTGACTCCGACCGAAAGGGACTTGTCCACGTGGCTCGGTTCCACTGGGGGGGCCACGGCAGACACAGACGTTCCATTGGGCACATCCTCCCCCAGCCTTCAAGACTCTGCAACGAGCTTCATTCCAGTCCCCCAGGAAACCACAAGCTTGGTGACCAATAAATCTAAACATGGAGCCATGACATGGGTCAGCACCGCACTCAGTCCTCCCACCACCCCCAGTAAGAAGGCAGTAACCACCAGACAGCAGGCACGGGGCCCTGTGGGGGAGGCTCATTCATCTGCTGTCCCGCAGTCAGAACAGATGTCTGGAAGGGACCTGGCACCGAGTGCCGCCTCTGTGGACACAGACCCAGCTGCCACCGTCCCCACAGTCCACATCATTCCTGCAGGACCTTGGACGTCTGATGGGCCAGACAGCGCAGCCACTGCCAGCCTCATGGGTGTGGCACGAGAGACAGCCGGCTCCTCTCCAGCTGCTGCCTCCCCTGTACGGGGGCCCAAGTCTGAGTCCACTTCAGGATTGGAGGCCAGTGACACTACATCTCCACCCAGGGCCCTTCCCGTGACATCATTTCTTGTAGGACTAACAGGCAAGAGTGGAGGTCTCGCTCTGGAGGTCACCACCTCCAGCCACAGGGGAGCAAGGTCAGGTTCCACTAAAATACCTAGCCCAGAGAGGAGGGTCTGGACCACAGGTAGCGCCCCAGCAGTGGGGACCTCCTCGGGGACTGTCACAGACACAGCTGCTCACTTACATGTCACTGGTGTGCCCGACGTGAGTTCTACAGGGAGGACACCTTCTTCCTTAGCATCCACCACTGCAGCAGGCTCTACCCATTCCTCGTCAGCTCCAGCTAGAACCAGACTGACCCCACTACTCTCCTCGTATCCAGATAAAATCACTGAGGCCAGCACAAGACTGAAAACATTAGGTCCAGAGGACACGGTGTCTGCTCCCGCTGCAACATTATCTGATGACCACAGATTGAGCATCTTATTACCTGAGATTTCAGGTATGCCCTTGACCCCCCAAAGGCCTGACATAACTGTACTCCCCATCTCCATTACTTTTTCTCATAAACCAAGCACACAGACCAATATAAACAATGCACCTCCCACGTTTAGGCCTGATGTGTCCACCAGGGACTTCCCTACTAAACCTGCCTCTTTAGCATCTATGAGAGATTCAACTGGTGTAGAAACCACAAGATCACCAGAATTCACCTTAGGATCCAGTGAAAACTTATCCACCTTAGCCCAACTGTCCCCTGTAGGTACATCCCCTTCTGACCAAGCTCATTCAACAAACACAGCAGAAAACCCCACAATAAGTCCCAGAAATTCTCCCTCCCCCATTATGACACAACCTGCAGAAATGCTACTCACGACACAAACAGGTCACCCCGGAGCTATGTCACAGGACGCAACACCAGTGGACACATCAACCATGGTCTCTGGAGCACGGAGTCTCTCAGCTAAAACTGAAAGTTCTACGCACTCAGAGGTGACAAATCTCATGAGCAGAGGTCCTGAGGATGTGTCAAGGACAGGGCCTTCCTCTGTGGAACCAAGCAGCTCTTCTGTCCTTGAATCTATTCCTGCCCCAACCTCACCTTTGCCTGTGTCTCCTACAGCAGCAGAAACGGGGCCGTCTTCTCCTTCTCCACTTACCACTCTTTGGACCTCTGGCCAGGTGAAGACCACAGATGTGGTGGGCGCAAGCTTGGGTGCTGGAGCCCATTCCCCTGAAAGTTTGAGCGACACCACTGTTGAGACACTGGCCACTCCCCAAGCTCCCACCAAGTCAGAGGGAGTTCACCTTCCCCAAAACACAGCTGTGACCAATGTGGAGTCCACCAGTTCTGGACATGAAATACATTCCTCTGTGCCGGTTGACTCAGGGCCATCCAAAGTCACTTTTCCAATGGTTACCTCTTCCATCCTAAGGGAAAGCACTGTTTCCACATCAGTGCCTAGTTCTTCTGAAACTCCATGGTTCCAGACAGAGCCAGCATCCTCCATGGCCCCCAACCTGAGGGGGACCAGCGCCTCCCAGCTGGTGAGCTCTGCCACGGAGACAATTGCTGTCTTTTCCAGCGTGCCCACTGAGGGTGGTACCGACGTCTCCAGGACAGAAGAAATCTCCTCTGGCAAGACACCCTTTGCTGGCCCTGCTCACTCCACCACGACACCAGACATGGCCACACAAATTCCCAGGCTGTCTACCTCCCCCATTATGACAGGATCTTCAGGAGTGTCCCTTACCAGGCTAACACATCACTCTGGGCCTGCATCACCGGATACATCTTCCTTGAGTTCATCAAAATTGTCCTCTTGGGCAGGGACTGACTCAGTTGTGACTCCAAGTGTATCACACTCAGGTTTGACCACTATTATGAACAGAGTTCCAGATGATTTGCCAGGAACAAGCACCTCCTTTATGGATAAAATCAGTTCCCCTTCATTCCTTATGTCACCACCTGCCATGAACTCACCTTCACCTCTTTCCTCCATATTACCAGGGTTTAGCCCAACCTCTCTCAGTCCAGAGACCTCTTTTTCTAGTCCTCTCCTGGTGAGGACCACAGACATGGTATATCGAAGCTCTGAATCTGGAGCCAGTTTTTCTCCCAATTTGCACAGCCCCTCAGACGAGATACTGGTTGTTTCTGAAACCTCCTCCATGGATGCAGGGGCAACTGGCCTTTCCCAAAACACAGGCGTTACACATCTGGGGACCAGCAGTTCTGGACATGAGCCCCATTCCTCTGTCCCAATCCACTCTGAGTCATCCGGCATCACATACCCAATGGATACTGCCCCATCTTTGGAGGAGACCACTCTTGCCCCATCAGCAATGTCTGTGCCCCTTACACCAACATCATTTGAAATGGTGCCACTTTTGCATCCAATTTCTGGACTGAAGGTGACAAGCAAAGCTATGGGCTTCATGTCAGCTCCATCCACTCCTATGCCTTCACCTCCTCAGTCAACTCATCTTGTGAAGAGTCCCCAACCTGGTGCCACAGACATTCTGTCCTCAGCTGACACCTTGCAAGGTGACACATTGGTACCCTCTTTGTCAGAATCCACAACTTCCTTTGCAACATCAGCAGTTCCAGGTGTCAGCTCCATTGCCTGCTCATCTGGTCCATTTTGTAGAATGGAACCGGTCCTTGGGGATACTTCTATGTCCACCATTGCAAGGATCCTGCCCTCATCAGCTTCAACATCATTCCCCTACTCAACCTTCACTACCACTGGCTCTTTAACTGGCCCAGCCCCCCATGGGATTACTTCCTCACCAACCCCTCCACACACAGAAGATGCCACCCATGAAGCAAAGATAAGCACTGCTGAAGGGCCCGTGGTTATGGTCAGTAGTCTGGAAACTTGGACCCAGTCAGTCAGGACATCCTTATCACCCATTATGGACACCAGAATAACCCAGAACATGGACTTGGGGACAGTGACAAGTGCTTCTCAAGTTTCTCCACACTCAACGCAGTTGACGAGTAAGAACCTAGATAATTATTTGTTGTGGGAGGTTGTTCACATACTGTAGGCTGCTTAACGGTATCCCTGGCCTCACTCACTAGTGCCTATAGCACCCTCCACATACACAGCTATGACAATGCACATCACCCCAGGCTGAGATCTGCTGAGCCAGAGGATTCTTGGTGAGAGTCCCCTCCCTGCACCGACATTTTTTTCTCTTGTCCTGTCTTTATGGATATTTTGTCCTCATATCCTGTCTTCCCATTTTGGACCCAACAGATCCTGAAATTTAATTATGAAATCAATATGAACAATGGTTAGAACATAGGTTTAGGATGCAGACAAAACTACCAGTTCAGATTTCCACACTATCAATCAGTAGTTATGTGATCTCGACAAATTATGATCTCAGAGGTTCTGCTTTTCTCTTCTATAAAAGAACAGTAGGGCATCCACCCAATGTTCTGGTTATGATCAAAGAGAGAAAGAATGCCTGGGGCTTTACAATTGCCCATCATCATCATCTCCACTACCACCATCAAACACACGCGAATCACTTGAGAATGTCTACTCGGAAATACATTTTTCAGGGTATTCTCAGCAACGCAGCAACGTAGCTTCACCAGCAGAGTCAAAGTCCCTTTAGTTTTGTCTTTCTCCCTGTACCAGCCTCCCGTACGCTTTGTGGTCGCTACTAAGGAGCCTCCAGGTAGTTCCTCCTCCTTCCTGGGAACCATTTTCTGAAGCCCTGGTCAGTCGTCGTTGTCTCAGCCAATGACACTTTACTCTTCCTCAGAGGCTGACTGCTAGTCACCTTGGACAGCTGCTGTAGTCCCTCGCAAATTTAATCCAGTAAACATTTATTTTGTAGTAGAAGCACAAGAAGTAGAAGTATTAGTAACAGTAGCAATAACTTTAGTGGTCATAACAATAGTAGTAATAACAATAGTAATAGGTGGCAATAATAGCAGTGACAGTGGGAACGGTAGGTAGCAGCAGTGGTAGTAGTAATAATGTCTTATTGTGAGTCACAAGGCCCTGTTCTTGGTTCTCTTTTATTAACACTCTGAGATGGCCACTATACTTAGCCTTACTTTGTAGATGAGAAACTGAAGATCTAGCAAGATTTGGTAATGCATCTATTTAGTAGAGGAGCCAGAATCTTGCTGTGGGACTATCTTATTCCAAAATTCAAGCTCTGAAGCACAATGATACATGATGTCTCTCAAGTAAGAGACCTCTCTCTCTCTATATATATATATATATATATAGATATAGATAGATAGATATAGATATAGATATCCATCCACATGTTCATCATTAATTAATTCACTAATTAACAAATATTTCTTGAGCACTTACTATATGCCAAGCAGGCAAGCATTAACAACTATTACCAAGGAGACTGTAAGGCAAGGTGCAGTGCAGGTTCACACAGTATGATAAGGAGACAATGAGAAGGGAGAAATGAATTTTGACATGAATTTGTAAAGGTTGATTTGACCTGGACTTTGAAGTAGAACAGAAAGTAAGGAAACTGATGACAGATGGTCGTGTCAAGCAGAGAAAACCACTTGAAGAAAGACTCATAGGATGGAGAGTACAGAAAACATTTGAGAGCAGGAAGTGGTCAGCTTGGGAGTTAGAGCCCGAGACCATACAGGGAAGGTAGGGGAATACTGACCACAATTCCTTTCCCCATTCCAGAAGCATTGCAGATATGTTTTGGGTGGAGACGTTTCTCTCCCTTTTCTCATGTGGAAGGAAAAAAAAAAAGCTCTCACCTGTGCAGTGAGTGGTAATCATTCTGTCCAAATTGTGTGTCCATCCCACAATCCACAGGACTCCCAACAGGAGGGACAGAGAGGGCACAGACCACCACCAGAGCAACCTCACCCACCAGAGTGCCTGCTCCCACTTTGGAAATACTGACTGCCCTTGGGACATCAGGTAAGATGGCCAACACACACACAACAGCAGT
This sequence comes from Anoura caudifer, assembly GCA_004027475.1. NCBI lineage: Eukaryota > Metazoa > Chordata > Mammalia > Chiroptera > Phyllostomidae > Anoura > Anoura caudifer. The sequence goes on from PVKU01009724.1 coordinate 56,820, forward strand.
GGTCGTCACAACCGCAGATGCTTCCCCCAGTGATCTGGAAAGGACCGCCTCCTTGGCCACCAGATTGGGAGCAGAGACCAGCAGCACAGCAGTGACCAGGACAACCCCATCATTGTTCAGTGGAAGATCAGCAACACTGGTGATTGGTTCTGGGCCACAGACGGTTACACTGGTTCCTACTCTGGGTATTTCCTTTGGAGACCCAGAGGCCACAAGCTCATGGGCAACCCATCCTGTGGAGGCCAGCTCAGCCGTACCCAGGGCAACCCTGAATGACTCCCATAGCAAATCAGACAGCATGCCTGGAGCAACTACCAGTTCTGCACAGGAAGACAGATTGACTGTTTCAAATTGGACTGTCTCCCCTACGGCACTGCGAGTGGTGCACTCATTGGGAACAAGTCCTGGGACAAAACCAAATATGTTTACTACAATGCTCAATGACGCCACAAATGAACCAGACACAAGAGACTCATGGATCACAGCACAGACAACGGCATCCAACTCAGGTACAACTGACTCACCACGACCACACCAGGGGGTGGAAGAACAGGACACTAGCTCCAAAGAACAGAACATCCCAACTACTTCAACTATAACTGACTCCCAACGTCATTTGGAAAATACAGTGACCTGGGCCACCCAATTAAAAACAAAAGACAGGTCAGCAGACATAGCTGTGTCTATGGTCACCCATCCTTCTGAGACCAGCATCATAGCTTCCCAAAAAACGTTCACAGTTTCCCACAGTGAATCAGACCCCATATCTTCAACAGCCACCAGTCCTGGAGCAGAAGCCAGTTCAGCCCCTCCAAAAATGACTGTCCCGCTAGATGTACTAACCCTGGCCACCTCCCTGGTCACTAGCTCTGGAACAGAGGCCAAAACGACTTTCTCAACTCGGACCAAGTCCCTGCATGAATCAGATACAACAGTCTCTTTCATCACCCATCCTGCAGAGTCCAGCACCTTTTTTTCCAAAAGCACCTCCAGTGTTTCTAACAGTGAATCAGACAGTGCACCGTCGATGGCCACTGTTCCTGAGGCAGAAGCCAGTTCAGCTCTTCCCGGAAAGACTGTCGCAACTGTTGTACCAGGGCTGGTCACCTCACAGGCCACCAGTTCTGGGACAGAGACTGGCACCACTGCCGCAACTTTGACTACTTCCCAACGTTATCTGGAGAGCTCGGGCCCATGGGCCACACAGTTTGACACGCAAGCAAGGTCAGCTGTTCCAAATATGCCTGTGTCCCCGGGTGAGCCAGACACAGCCGAGTCTATGGTCACCCGTCCTTCTGAGACCGGCATTATTGTTTCCCAAACAACTTTCACAGTTTCCCCCAGTGAATCAGACCCCATATCTTCAACAGCCACGAGTGCTGGGGTGGGAGCCACCACAGCCACTCCAACAGTGACTGTCCCGCTTGATGCTCTCTCCATGGCCACCTCCTTGGTCACCAGATCAGGGACACAAGCCAGTACAACTCTTTCAATTCGGACTGCTTCCACTGATGAATCAGATCCAGAGATCTCCTCAGTTACCCATCCTGCAGAGTCCAGCTCAACTGTCCCCAGGGCAGCCACCAGTGTTTCCCATAGTGCCTTGGACAACACTGCCCCAACGGCCCCCAGTCCTGGAACAGATGCCAGTCCAGCGGGCCCCAATGTACCTGTATCCTCTGAGGTGCCAGGTCTGGTGACCTCACAGGTTCCTAGTTCTGGGACAGATGCCAGTGCGGTTATGCCAACTCTGACTGCTTCTCCTCAGGAACAGGAAAGCACAGCCTCAGGGGTGACCCATCCTGCAGCACAGACTGTCTCAGCCGTGCCATCTATGGCGGGCTCCCCTGATCTTTCAGCAGTAGTGAGCTCACAAGTCACCAGTGCTGGGGCAGAGACCAATCCAACATCTCCAGGTCTGACAGATTTCCCACATGAACTAGAGACTGCAGAAGCCAGTTCAGGGGTTGCAACTCTGACTGGTTCCCCTGAGGATCCAGATGCAAGTGTGTCTCTGGTTACCCAATCTTCAGACACAAGCCCATTTTCTCCCAAAGGCACTTCCAGCATGTCCAGCAGTGATTCAGACAGGGCACCGTCGATGGCCACTGTTCGTGAGGCAGAAGCCAGTTCAGCTCTTCCCGGGAAGACTGTCGCAACTGTTGTACCAGGGC
>PVKU01009725.1:0-58998 GCA_004027475.1 Anoura caudifer
ACTTCCTGGAAGTCTATTTCCTTTGCCAGATTGGGGAAGTTCTCCTTTATTATTTGTTCAAATAAGTTTTCCACTTGTTGCTCTTCCTCTTCCCCTTCTGGTACCCCTATAATTTGGATGTTGGGACATTTAAAGATGTCCTGGAGGTTCCTAAGCCTCTCCTCATTTTTTTGAATTCTTGTTTCTTCATTCTTTTCTGATTGGATGTTTCTTCCTTCTGGTCCACTCCATTGATTTGAGTCCCAGTTTTCCTCCCATCATTATTGGTTCCCTGTGCATTTTCCTTCATTTCACTTATTTTTTCATCTAATTTGCAACCAAAATCAACCAATTCTGTGAGCATCCTGATCACCAGGGCTTTGAACTGTGCATTTGATAGGTTGGCTATCTCTTGGTTGCTTAGATGAATTGGGTCTGGGGCTTTGATCTGTTCTCGCATTTGAGCCATTCTTTTTTTTTTTTTTTTGGTCTGGTCATGGCTGTTACATAGTGAGGGGTGGAGCCTCAGGTGTTTCCCAGGGTGGGGCAGCCCAGTTGCTGGGTTGTGATGCTGTATGTGGGGGCGGGGTCTTGGTGTTTTTAGGTTTTATTTCCTAGAGCTGGGGCCCTGGGTTGCGAGTTCTGTCTCTTTCCCTGTTTTCCTCCTGGATTATCTGCATGTGAATGTGGGACCGCCTAGTTAGCCAGCCACCTTGTGCCTGGGGTCTACTAGCTGCCACCTGCAGGTCCGGGTCATCCAGCAGCAGCCTGTGTACCCCAGTGTACCGGGGTCTGTCAACCTCTACTTCCTCCTGTTGTGGTTTCGCCCCTCTTACCAGTCTGGATGAATGGTTGTTGGACCTCTGTACAGTTCAATTTTCTCTCAGTTCTGCTTGTTTCCTTGTTTCTAAATTCTTGTCCTTAATTTTGGTTGTGCAAGGAGGCACAGTGTGTTCACCTATGCCTCCATCTTGGCCAGAAGTCCGCTTTCTTTAGATTAGTACAATTTTCTTTATCCTGTTATTTGCAGTATGGAGTTCATGAGTACAGGGTGAGGCAAAAGTAGGTTTACAGTTGTGAGTACACAAAACAATTTATTCTTGTATTATTTATTATTTATTGTACTATTTTCCATTCAAACAACTGTAAACCTACTTTTGTCCACCCTGTATTTACTTGTGAGGTGGGATATCAGAGGTAGGAAGGGATGGTATTTTTGAGGTAGAGACATTATAATGTGGGGTTAAGATGATAGACTGTGGGCTGCCATTCTCAGGGCACAGTGTACCAGTTCTGCAGAGCCAAAAGGGCATTAAACCTCTCTAAGTCTCATAAAACTTATCAACAGGTGGTAACAGTATTCCTATTTTAGCAGAAAATTTTAATTTCTGTCCAGAAAAAGACCTTGATAAGCCACTTGGTAGAGAATACATAATGTAAACATTAAGGATTGAATAATCATATCACTCCAGGGAGAAATAATGGGATAGTACGTTTCTCTGTAGGAGAAAAAAAATACACTTTTTTCAGGGGTTTTTGTAGGGAGCATGGTGATGTGAGGTCAATACAGCATGAAGGAGGACCAAGTACTTAACATTCTTCAGTGATGGTGTGGCTGGAGGACACAATGAATACGACACATAATGCTCGCTGCAAAGTAGCTTATTTCCCTGCAGTATGATTCTGCCCTGTTTCTACAGCCTCCAAACTCCAGTCTGTATCTCTAGACTTGTCGATGGCTTATATGATATTTTTGTGTATTTATTATCATTTTTTAATGGAAATGGGATGTTGAGTAGTCCACAGACTGAATGAAGTCATTAGAATTAGTAGAATGAGCCAGAGGTGAGGAAGAAAATGTACAATCCTTGGGTATTTGTAGAAATCCCAAGCAGGACTTTAGATTTCTAAAGGATTTGGGACTATTATATTAATTAAGAGATGCCAAGTTAACGAGTGGTTACAAAAATGAGGTAGGGATGGAAGATAAAGGGAGCAAAGCTCTTGCTTACATGGGAAGAGGTAAAAGATCCACCTTAAGCAACACTTGTTTGTGAACTGAAATAGGAAGGCAGAATATGTCCTTATTCAACCTCAGCTGGGATGTGGCCATTGGATGGCTCACATTTTTTGCTGCTCTCTTCTTGTCTGTGAATGACTGTGAGAGTGCAGCAAATATTAATTTGGGGGGTTACAAAACTTTTGACATGTAGGTGAACTTTTAGGTACAGAATCCATGAATAATGAGGGTTCACTGCATCAATATGTGCCTAGGGCTTGGCAGCCATAGGAGAATCTTCAGTTCTATTTCTAATATTACAAATGAAAAGACAAAATAGAATATGCTCTTTAATTATACATGTCTATTTAAAACACAGAGAAAATAAGGAGCAATTTTGCATCTTTTAGAGGTTTCGCTTTGTGCAAAATATGCATCTACTTCAGAAAGCTGATGTAACAAATTTAAAAAAATTTGAAGCTCAGTAGTTAACTGCCCTATAAGTTCTTTCTGAGTAAAAATTGTAGGAAAATTTGGAGTAATTTGATCCATTAAAATCAATTTCACTCTATATTCCCCAAAGTCCCAATTGCTTTTTAAATTTGAGCACTTAAAAACATTTATAGACTATAGTAACTACTAACAGAGTACATAAAAAATTGCAATTACTTAAGATTCCTCTTTTGTACCCTCAATTTCAAAGTAAGTCAAACAGGTATCTAACTCAACAATTCTGACAACATTGACTGGATCAAAAATGTAACATTCACATTAAAAAAACAACTTAAAGGCATTAGTGGTAAAAAAATATAATAAGTATCTAACTTCAGAATAAGAATCACATTTTTAAACCTTTGGCAACCAGAGTCTATCAACTGTTCTGGCATCGGTCTTTCCTTTACTTTTATTATTCTTGGGTAACCAAGATTCATCCAATATAAAAATTGCATACAGCATCAGGAAACACTCTTACTTTTTAAAAGTATTTATATATAGTATCATTAGGGTTAGATCCCTCTTTATACAGTGTCAGCATAAAAATAAGACTGGCACAAGACAATTGAGTAGTGACTGCCTTTTAAGAGTTAGAAATGAAGCTCTTCAGTCCTGCCACAAGGGTGGCTGAGTGCGGTAGTAAACAGAAGAACTTTCAATCTGACTAAAGCTTTAAAATACTCAGAATTGTAGGCACCTAATTAGTGATCAGAATTTCTCTACCAGGGATGTGGAGGGAAAGGGGTACCAGCTCACCCTGTAGGGTTGGTGCCTTCTTTTGTGTAACGGAGCCATAATCTCTTACTTGGTCTTCCTTTTCTCCAAGGAATAGATGTCTTTAGTTTTGTACTTCCAGGATTAGAAAAGTACTCTGTGATATAATATAGATAATAGAGCTACATTAATTGGACCATTTGGGAGCTTGATTTTACAAATGTGGCCTCATTAGCATCATGCTTGACCTGAATAAAGTAAATGTGGTACCTGATAACTCTCTTCTGCACATGCTTAAAAGTATAAGCAGTAAATATTTGTTGACTTGAATTGAAGTGAATACAATATATGGACAAAAACAAAACAATCTCTTTGGAAACACTTCAGTCTGAGGTCAAAAAGGTAAGCAGACCAGCTCTTGAAGCATCAAAACGGTGGCTGGAGAGCATTCAAAAATGGTATTACAATGCTGCAGGGTCCAATAAACTGGGGTTAATGTGAAACAATACAATGCCTGTGGATGACGATGTAAAAGAAGCCATCCATATGGCTTCTGCATATGGAACCTGCATAACGATGGGGTGCTCTGCATTAAGAGAGCAGTGGACCTGTCCCTGAGGCAGCAGGTCTTGTCTAAGGAGCAGTGGACAAAATATGAGGAGGATAAAACTACCTTGAACCATATTTGAAGGAGGCTATTCCAGAAAGAAAAGAATGGGCAAAGAAATAATCATGTAATCAAAATGTGTGGATGCAGCTGTCCTCAGTATTTTAACAATGTTGGTAAAACCTGAAATGTACGCTTTAGAACCATCTGCGCTGCAGATACATTACTTTAGATAAATGTCTATTATTTTTAAAGAAAACCTATGTTTTTATTTATTTGCCATTATTTGGAATATTAGATACTAGACTGGATGACCAATGAAGCATTATTTATATCTGCAGGTAAGATACTAACTTAATTGAGGACTTTTGACCTGTTGGGAGGCATGATCACGCACAGCGGAGTCTTAGGAAGCTCCTTTCAGTAATGTGACTATAACATCTCACTTTATAGATGGAGATCTATATCTATATCTCTCTCTATATCTATTCACATGTAGACACATATAGATGTGTCTATATATCTCTCTATAAATAGATATATAAATAGAGATATACAGATGCATATGATATAGATATATCTATATCTGTAAGAAGTGAGTTTGATTAGAAATAAAAATTGATATAAAATAAATGAGGACATAGATGATTAACTCTTTTACCTTGTTATTTACCTAACTCCTTTGTTTCTAGGACATGGCTTTTTGTTTATTTTTAAGGATTCTGGTTGGAGATTTTCAAAACTAACTGGACCAGGGGCCACAGGGACTGTTAACAAATATTAAAATACATGTTTTGACTTGGTTAGAAATTGCTTAGAACATTAATCACACTTATATCATTTGACTAAATTGTCTACTTCCCTGTTTTATTTCAATCTCCATTTGGTTGTCAATAAAGAGAAAGCATCCCACAGTGCAGTTTATTTTCTACTTGCCTGACTTCTCTTAATGCATTCTGCTTTGTCTTCAAAAGATAAGTGCAGAAATTTGCAATGATTTAAAGGAATAGAGAAACTTCCAGGCCAGAGTCTATACTTCCCCTATGTGACCTAGAAAGAGGGCAAACCCATTAATGCAGGATTCGATTTTCTAACAGGAGCACCGGGCTTATCGAAGCAGACACTTACTTGTGGTAGGTATCACTATTGCCTCAGGACCCTCACACACACAAACGGGAAGAATAGTTTAACTTTCTTACTTGCAATCAGATATGATACCGTTCCTGATCATGCTGAGCACTGACTCATTGTTTCCTGCTGTGGGAAACAGGTCAATGGTACCAGTAAAGGCAGCTGTGGAGTGGTCAGGCAGTGATTGGTATCTTTGGAAAGAAAGAAGCAATCAGCCATTTTGAGAAGGCACACAGATTTGTGTCCAGTAAGTCACGTTGTCAAAGTCTTCCTGAGGGTCATCTCCTTTCTCGCCAGCCAGAAGAAGAGAGAACACAGAGAAGAATATCTGGGAGGTTTTTATGAGATAGGTCTCCAAAACAAACATCACTTCTGCTCACGTTCCATTGACTAGAACTCAGCCACCTGGCCACATCTAATTGGTAGGAGGCTGGGAAATGTAGCATAACATTATACCTAGAAAGAAGAGGTAAGCATGGGTTTTGAGGGGAATCTGGCATATCTGCTATATATACTTAAGAAAGTGAGGTCTAGAGAAATTGAATGCCTTGCCAAAAGTCATCACAGCTTAGAGTCCGACTTCTCCCTACAGTGATGTGCTTCCCACTTTTTGCCTCTCAAGCTATCTGCAAGTCTGTGGGTATGAGCATCCATACTCTGTTCCAAACATAATGGCTGACCTTTTTGCTTGTTTTTTAAAGGAAAATATGACCCTGGCTGGTGTGGTTCAGTTCATTGGAACATCATCCTGCTGTAGACCAAAAGGTTGCAGATGCAATTCCCAGTCAGGGCACATACCCAGGTTGCCAGTTCAATCCCTGGTCGGGGTGCATATTAGAAGGCAACCAATAGATGTTTCTCTCTTACATCGATGTTTCTCTCTCTCTCTCCCCCTCTCTCTCTAAAATCAATAAAAGAAAGTCCTTGGGTGAGGATTAAAAAAGAGATGAAAGATTTAGAAGGTACATTTAATCGACCTAACTATATCTTACCTCATTTGGTATTTTAAAAGAAAATCTGGAATAATGGGAGAAGGCTCAATTTATACAACTTTAAAATTGAAGTTAGCAATAACTGGCTGTTTTAACTAATAAAAATAGAGGATTTCTTGCTTGATATTTCAGTGAACCATTAAACCGAAACACTCAAATTATGGCCACTCTGTCATAATAAAATGTAGGTAGGTGCTCTATTTTTCGCAGTCTTTGAAGCAAGTCATTCTAGTTTAGCAAATGTGAGTTAAACCAGCCCAAAATATGTGGCCTCAAAAATGTTATAAACAAAGTATTTCAAATATTACAAAACATAAAGTAAATGAGACTTTTTCTAATAGTTCAGAACATTGGCTAAATATCAAAGTTGGGGTCAATGGACAAGTACTTCATGAACTAAATAAATGTGCTAGATACATCTTTGTAGCATGCACTTAGCAGGCAATCATATAGATCTGTGAACATCAGTTAACTCTAGTCTGGATTAGAGGGGGCTGGGAATTTGTGAAGTGGATTCTTTGAAGAGAATTTTTAGGAGTAGAGAATACTATGGCATTTCTCTTCTTCTTATTCATGGGAAAGAAAAGGGAGGATAGGGGAAGATTGCCTTTTCCTCAAGCCAGGTGAAGGGGTTCTTAACCATCTAGAAAATTAAAAGCTATTTGCAACATGAAGAGATCTGTGGTCACTTCTCGTCTGGAAAACTCTGCAGGCAGGGATCAGACTGGTATGTTTCCTTTGCTGATGAGGCAAGGATTGAGCCAGCAGTTGATTAAGCTGCCCTTCATTAATTTGGTAAGAGTCAAACATTTATGGCTTGTTCTGCAGGCCAAATGGGCACATGGAGAAGATAGCTAGGCTTGAGTTTTCTCAGGATCCAACCCCATGTTACCGAGTGTTGGGGCAAGAGGAACCCAGCAGAAGGTATTGTGTCAGGAAGTGTGCTGGGCCATGGGATATATGGAGAACCCTCCAATGTACCCTAGGGAGAATGTAGGCATCAGATAGCTTTCCCATCCCCTTGGAAATGTCTTGGTATTCCAGACCCTGTTCCACTAGGCCTTCGTTCTCACAGCCCTCATCTGCCATTCTCTTTCTAGTTGTCCCCTGTTTTCTTTCCTTTGTTTTGGAGGTAGAAGAAGTAAAAATTTAGGAATTCTTCCAGATAATTCTCGTGCTATTTAAGTGCAACAAAGCAGATGATCTTCACGTAAGGTTTTCTAACATCCTTTCACTAGGTTGGTTAAGCTTTTAGTGTGTTTTCATTTCTGCCCTTTCTTAATCAATTTTGCTAAGCATTTGCAGTGAGTACAATTATTTTTGCAAAGTTTCTACTGAGTTTCTCTTCCTTCCTTTTAAGTGAGACAGAAACAAATTGGTGATTTAGGGATGTTATGATCTCTCTATTGTGGGGCAAAGGATTTCCAATCTAGGACAATCTACATCCTCTGCCTTGTTATCTTGCTTTCCTCCTCACCAGACCACATCCTTCAGACTGTAGGGTATCAATGAGATTCTTTATACAGTCATACATTGGTACTCATCAAACTTTGTATTTGTCACATTTTTGTTATTAAATCATTTTTATTATTATTCTATTATAGTTGTCCCAATTTTTTCCCCTTTGCTCTCCTCCACCCATCCCACCCCCTTCTCCCACAGTCAATTCCCACACTGTTGTCCGTGTCCATGTGTCATTCATACATGTTCTTTGTCTAGTCCTTTCCCCTTCTTTCTACCATTATCCCCCTTCTCCCTCCCCTCTGGTAACTTTTACTCTGTTCCAAGGTCCCATGCTTGAGAAAAAAATGTCTCAGCACTCGGTGCTTTTTTGGGATTCATTGCACTTGCTAGAACATGTATGAGTCATGACACTGCCCCACAAAAGAAAATGCTTCATCGTTAGGTACTTGCTGGTTTTGGCACTCATCACTAGCTCTGGAACAAATTAACGAGACATACCAAGGTACCACTGTGTATTTGTGGCTTCCTTCCTTTCAGTGCTGCTTGAGGGAGTAGAAAAAAAGGAAATAAATCACTCCCAGGGTTCTTTACTTTCTTAAATATAATAGGGGATCATCATTAACATAGACATTTTTAGATTCACAATAGCACCTGCAAACAATTGACCCACATTCAATTTGGGAAAAAGGCAAACTAAATCCAATAAAAAATTCAATCATTTTTTGTCCTTTTAAGATTAATAAATGTGAATAGAACCATTTAACTTTGAAATGATGAAACTAATGAATTAAAATTGCCACTCAACATAACATAGTGAAGACTTTTTACATAATTAAAATGTTCTTTTCAGGAAAGATAATTTGTACATTTACACATTAAAAATAAAGAGGAGTTTAACTGAGCTCTGGTGAATACACTAGTTGAAAGGTAAACTAAAAACCTTTCCTTCTATTTGAAATGTTCTCTTTGGTAAGGAAAATCAGGTATTTGAGATTTTCCCCATCTTCAGTTCTTTTAATAATGTATTGTAAAAGAATATGGAAATTGTATTCTACAGAAGTTCTCTGTATGGCTTGAAAATAAAAAATAATTATTTACATGCCTTTTGAAGAAGAATACTAGGAAGATGTTTGAGAAGATTCAGTTTCATCTGACTGTTATACTCTGGACTTCTATGGACATGTAGAAAAGAGCCACATCTGGAGGCACCGTTCACACCATAGTCCATGTGAATGTTGTCACAGAGTTGTGTGGTGTGGTGTGGTGTGTACCTTGAGTCACATGGCTGTGTGTGGAGGCCCTGCCGAGACTCTCTTTCATATTACCTTTAGACCACTACTACTAATGGTTATAATAATAGGATAATTCTTCTCATGTCCAGTAAATTTTAACTTATTATTAATGACATATAAATTAGGTAGGAAATCTCAAAAGGACTGCACCCCAGAGTCAGCAGGGAGAGCTGTAGGAGGGGCTGTTTGGTTTATAAAAATAACTCGGGAGGCAAAGGATATGTGTGGGCCTGGCAGGAGAAGAAACAATACTACCTGTGCCAAAACAATGACAGCTGGCATTCCGGTGGGGGGGAGGTGCCATGGATGAGAGTACTCATAATTGGGCAACTTCAATATTTTCGATTATGGGTGGCAGCTGGTCAGTTGCTGATCGGTCTTGAACAGATCCTCAACAGATATACATTGTTCTATTATTTTTAGTTCTGCTTTCCCCCCATACCCTTCTCTCTCCACAATCCTGATATTTCATATTGAAACATGGACAAGAATAAATGAAGTTACCTGTAGTTGGCCAGGTTGGTTTTTCCTATTTAGCTTTCATGTTGGTATAAGGATGAGGAAAGAAAAAGTTACACAGACTCGTATTAATGTTTATGAAATGGGGGTGGTGTAAATTCAAAATGTAAAATATCAACCTTAAATAAACAACTTAAGATTTAATATAATACACTGTTTTCCATTTGCAAAATGTCCAAGCCAAGCAGACTTTGGTTTATGAAAATGTTATTTGTCTTATTTTTCTTTGTGCCTCAGACTGTTTCCCTGCTTAGGGTTTAGTTTTTTTAAAGTCTTTGCTACTTGAATCTCTTCAGTAGTGTCAGTTATAATGGTTTCTCTCCTCCTATACAGTGTTCCCTCAAGGCTTCCTGAAAAGATGAATTGGGAATATAGGTATAATTTCACTTTTCAGGAATAATGGACTTGTGTTACTATTGCCATTTCTAGCTATATTTCTTCATATGAAAGTATTATGCAAAAATCCTGTTTATTTTTCCTGGAAATACATGCAAGATGGGGCTTTTAGTTACCATAGATTTAGACAGTGTAAAGATGAAGTATGTCTTTTGAAAGTTGCTTTCACAGAAGAAATGATGCATTTAAAAATTTTTAAAAATATTTATTCATGTTTAGGGAGAGGGAAAGGGAGGAGGAAAGGGCAAAAGAGAAACATCAACGTGAGAGAGAAACATAGATCAGTTCCCTCTTGCATGTGCCCCAACAGGGCACTGAACCCACGATCCAGGCATGTGCCCTGACCGGAAGTCAAACCTGTGACCCTTCATTTTGTGAGATGATGTCCAACCAACTGAGCCACAATGGTTAGGGTGAGATGATGTGTTTTTGTGGAGTAACTCACCTTTATTCTCTAGTTGTACTTCTCTGTTACCAGCAGAATGTGTTTGTAAGATGCTGGGTCCATGCAAGTCTAGAATTCCTGGTATTATTCTCTGAACCATTTCTTTTGACAGGCTATCTTAACTGCCTTTGGCTTGACTACTTTCAGGATTTTGGATTTCATCTAATTTCCATCCTAGCTCAGTGTTTCCTCCCCTTAGAACTTAAAAATTCTGTAATCCTTGGCTATTCTTAGCTAAACTACTCTCTGTCTTATGATTTTAAATCATCCTGTACCATTTTAAAAAATTCCTAGTCCAAGTCCTAGCCTATGCCTAAATTTGTTTATGAGTATAATAATTCATATAATGAGAAATGTATCCATATTTAATTTTAATGGTAGCTACGTAACAGGTAGAATCAGGGAACAGGCCCAATTCTTTCCCAACTATGTTCCAGGAAAGAGAAATAACTATGCCTTCCTTAACTGGAACTTTCCTGCTGCTGGACATTAAGTGTTATCGTGATGCAGACACACCAGTAACTGCCCCCCACCCCAGAGCTCTTTTTTTTTTATTAATTGTCAAGATAGGGAATGATACAAACTATTTTACAAGAGATGACCAGGAAATCATTAGAAATGATCATTTAGGAAATAAATCAGTTGTTTTATCCACTCATCAACTGATGGACACTGGGGCTACTTCCATATGTTGGCGATTGTAAATAATGCTGCAGTGAACATAAAAGTGTATATGTTCTTTCAAATTAGTGTTTTGGGTTCCTTTGGATATATGGGACATTTACACAATGGAATATTACTTGGCTATAAAAAGGAAGAAATTTTACCCTTTGGGACAATATGGATGGAGCTGGAGAATGTTATCCTAAGTAAAATAAGTCAGTCATAGAAAAACAAATACCATATGATTTCACTCATATGTGGAATCTCATGAACAAATTGAACTGACAAGCAAAATAGGGACAGACTCATAGATAGAGGGGAAGATGACAGCTAAGGTGGGGAAGGGGAGATTAGGGGGTATAGGGATTGAGCAAAAAAAGAAAAAGACAATAGACAATAAACATAGTGTGGTGATTATGGGGGCAGGGCTGGAGGTATAAGGGGACTAAATGGTAATAGAAAAAATACAATAAAATATATAATATAATTTTAATTACCTTATTAAAAACAAGATAAAATAAATCAAGCAAGAACAGCTGGGCAACAATGTTTCAGGGATCCAGCAAAAATGTATGAGGAGAAACGTTTGGCCCAGAAGAAAGCAAAATAATGATAGTTATAGACATAGAAATAATGGTAATTACGGACAAAAGGAATATTTTCTCTTTGTTCAATATTTTTAGAGAGAAGTTCAAAATAATTTACAGGCATACATTAATAATTAGTTCTCCACACAACCGCATTTTTTAAATGCTTAAATTGAGGCAGATGGATGCTGATTGACTTATTCAAAGCACTCAGCATATCAGTGGTTGAATTTTGTTGAGATCCCTCATTTAGTGTGGACCACACTGCTTCTAATGACCTATGTATAATTCATCTCAGCTTCATCCAAATTAGGAGCTGACATTTTTGGGTAACACAAATCATAGCTTCTTGTCAGTAAAAGAACCCCAGTGGGGAAAACTCAGACTGCAAGGAGGCTCAGTATGCTGCAAACCTTGTTGTTTTTGTACAGATTTGAGAGAATCTAATAGTTTGCCACCTTTATGTTGGCACATGCGTACATACGCTTATTGATGAAGTTGATTTTTCTTCAACCCAGGTATTTCCTGGGCAAGCAGGAAAGAAGTACATTCTGAGGATTTTCTCCTGGGTGGTTCAAAATAAATTAACAATAATATGCTTTGGGTTCAATAATTTTTCAGTCATGATCTGGCAATGATAACTATGAGTCCAGAAAACAGAATCAAACTGTTTTATTTCAATTTTTAAAAACATTTTTTTTGAATTTTAAAAATCTTTTTCCTCTGAGAGTTGTGAGACCCTTCTATTCTTTAAGTTTCTCCCTGTTGCAAGTGTGAATACCAATGCCCAAAAGCCCGGTTTTGCTTCTGTAGTGTGCAGAGGTCGTTGACAAGACAATCTGAGAACATACAAGGTCCGCCACAAATAACACCCCTTTTTATTACAAAATCTTTTATTTCAACATCATAAGCATGCAATTCTGTAACATAACAAGATCACTCTCAAGCACACCATATGACATGTTAGGTGAAGTGTTCAAATTAAAACTATAAATTATCACACCCATATTATTACCCTACCAACCACACAAGCCGACATTACTTCTGCCAGGCCCGGTAGGAAGGGAGAAGAGAGCAAGATCCACAGGAGGACCAGTGGTATTGGAAGATGTATTTAAACTTTGATTCCAAATGTTTACCAAAGCTTTCTTATTATCTTTCTACAACATGAGAAATAAATTTTCCAATTATGTCTTGACATGGATAAAAGTTATACAATGCCCTGAATACTAAAAATTCTAGCTATAAATGGTTTAGATGTTACATGTCACATGTATTGCATAATATTTTTATTGGATATACTCTCTTTGAAGAAATTGGCTGTTCATTATTATCATTTTTTTCTCATAGAATAGTTTTTCACTTGTAGCCTAAGAAATATCTATTGTTAAATTCTGCTGACGTTTAGGAGTCTTTATACACACTAATTAATTTAGGGCATTTTTTGATATTTGTTTTGATATATTACAAAATTATTTAAGTAAAATAGACTTAAATAGTGCAGGCTTAATTATACTTAGAGTTTTTCTATAATAAGATAATTGTTTTACTTAGCCAGGATTCTTAACGGATGAGGATTTTAAAATGTAACTGTCTTTTCTGAGAAAGAATCAAAACAACAAAGCTGCTATTATGGAATAAAACTTCAAAATCAACTTATAATACTTGCCTTGATCAGTACATGTCCAGGACTTATATTCCACATTTTTTTCTATTTATCATTCTTGCTAAAATTGTTGGTGTTGACAGAGAGAAACCTGATGGCCTGGAACATGCAAAATCAAAAGAAAGATGATATGATATTCACTTACATTCAATTGACTAAGGCAACATGACTATTAACATATCCTAAAATGTATTTAAATAAAAATGATTGAAGTGGGAAAAAAGAGCTAGGTAAAAATTAAGATAATGGGAAAATTTAAGCAGTCATAAACATCCATGACCTAAGCTGTAGGAAAAGCTGGGGTCCAGTATTTGCCAGGTTCCTTTTATTCTTTTAGCTCCCTAACTTAATAAACAGGTGGCTATAACAAATAGTAAAACAGGCTTGTCTGTTTCTTACAGTGTCATACAAATGGTCTAAAATGGTCCCAGCTGAGAGCAAGGAAAAAAAATCAATTAATTCAGGGTCATTTGATGTATTACTAATAGAGTGGAAATTAACATTCAAAATCTATCTTCTTTATTAGAACTTTTTCTAGGAATCATCAGGAATGCTACCATTTTATATATGTTAAAAGTCATAAGCCAAAAATGTCATAAGCTGGTATATAGAAGTCAAAATCAAATGCTGGCCCAATGACACCCAAGAAATTATACACATTACTTATTGCACTGGAATTTTACCATTGCTTGAAATAAGAAGGCTGAAGCTTAAAAATATTTGCTGAAAGTGCAGAAATTATTGTTGAACTCACATTTTAATTATGGCATCTAATTACAAGTAGAAGTTAAATAGTTTATATATTTTCAAATATGAATGATCCATAAATTTCATTCAGCCATTCACCATTTCATCCATCTATCCAGTAGTGAGAGTTTGCCCTGTATATACTCTAATGTTGATATATACGTTCTAATATCGAGAGGATTATGAATGCTGAGATAAACATTCAATGTTCTTTTACCAGTCTTCTCGTATGCTTATTCTGTGCTCGTCACTGGGCTTAGTAATAGGTATACAATATGAAGCACAAAAAACAGACAATTCCAAGGTAAAAAACATCAAATTCATTTCTAAGAATGTGGAAACAGGGATCTGATGATGCAACACATTACTCGCATATGTTTATGACATGAATAATTAATCCAAATAATCTGTGTGATTATTTCCTATTAATTAGATAAAAGAATAAATTGCTCTACTTTAGGCAATTGAAGAGGAGTCCTCAGAACAATCTCATGATTTAACTATTGAATTTGTGGACTTAGTTAAGCCAATTAAGTCTGGTAGTTGAGTAGACACATAGAAAACTGTGCATAAGCTGGCTGCCTCCATAGCTGTGTTGGACTTGCAGAAACAGAGGCGGCAGGTGTAGGCAGAGAGGGCGGTACCAGGCTCATCTGAAAATGCTTAACAAAGTGCCATTTTTCGAGATGATAATTGATGACTTTTAAAAGATATTTTACACATCTGAAATATAAGCAATTATTATGAGCATTGATTTTAAATTACACAAGGCAATATGGTACATTAACATCAAAAAGTAAGTGCTGACAATTATTTTTGTAGGTCTTCCTTACACTCATAATTAAAGATTTGTGAGTCATAATTAAAGTAAAATGTAAAGTTGTTTACCGGTAAGTCAGGTTGTCATCGCCTCTTGTATTTCACCACAAAAAGCACATTGATCATGTCATAAAATATTTAAAAGTAGAAATCTTCAAATAATTTTTATTTTGTCAGCATGAACAAACATGATATCAACCATGAAGATATATAATAGCTTGAAATTAAACCAGAAACTCGAGTTAATACATATTTATTGAAGACCTTTTATGTATAAAAGAATCTATATATACTGAGCACAAGTCAGTCCTAATTTTTTTGTTGACAACGGGTTTTTGAGTATCTATGGATCTAAGACAGATACATTTTTATCATTTGATGATTGTTTTTCTTTTTGCTGTCTATGAGATGTATGTAGCTACCATCAAAATGAGAAGAATCACGTCTGCTAAATATGAAAATAGCCCATGAGAAACCAATAGGAAATACATGATGTAGTGGAATAAAAAAGCCTCTTTTAAATTTTGTACTAAATTATTTTTTGATGATGAAATTTGTTTTTCTCAGTTGCAAAATGAGTTTGTTAACATCCAATATCTCTTTAATAAATTTCATTTTATAAATATGAATGCAGGCAGAAATATAAATACAATATCATAAGGTTTATTAAATTTTCCTTTATTTGGTCTTAACCCATAAATATCAATATTAACTTCTCATCTAGTATTTTCTACATATACGAGGTCTGTCCAAAAAAACTAAAGCCATTATTATTATAATGGCTTTAAAAAACCATTATAATTAAAAAACCATTATTATTATAATAAGAAAGGTTTGTGCCATTAGTGGGACAGTGAAGTAACCTGGCAGCCAAAGACAGTGGATTGGAATGTGCATGCGTGAACAATGACAACTTCATTGTACTAGTTAGTGGAGATGGTAGACGCCATTGAGTGAGCATGTGTACTTTGTGGCCATCACACTTAAAATGACTGAGCAAATAGAGCAATGGATCTGCATCAATTTTTGCATCAAGCTTCAACGTTCCTCCACAGAAACTGTTGTGATGATTCAGAAGGCCACACCTATAGGCAACTCATGATTGGCAGCTACGTCATGACAACACAGCTGCTCATGCATCACGTCTTGTGCACAGTTTTTTGGTGAAACATCAAATCACCTAGGTGACTAAGCCCACCTACAGTCCAGATTTGGCACTTTGGCACTTCCGGTTTTTCCCAAAACTAAAATCAACTTTGAAAGGGAAGAGATTTCAGATTGTTCATGAGAATCAGGGAAATATGATGGGGCAGCTGATGGTGACTGGGAGAACTATGTGAGATACCAAGGTGCCTACTTTGAAGGGGACTGAGGTATCATTGTCCTATGTACAGTGTTTCTTGTATCTTGTGTCTTCTTCAATAAATGTCTCTATTTGTCATATTACATGGCTGGATACCTTCTGGACAGACATCATATAACCAATTTTCCTTTGTAGCTCCTGGTCCCTCCCATGTGCTGAGGCTTTCCTCACCCCACCCATGCTCTGACTTTTTGTGGCACTTTATCATGTGATGCCCTGCCCACCCTAGTTGGCCCACAACATCCTGCATCATTAGGTCAGCTGACATGGGGGTTACTCAATAAATAAATATTTGATTGATCAATGTATCTCAATAGCACGATGTCTGGGGTTGTCATAGAGCAGCATGTTGTCACAAGAACAGCAGCTTCTTGTAATGCTAACAATTTTGGGTTTTATTTCTGTTTAAAAATTACATTGTATTAGTATCAAGCTCAAGTTATTTCATTCCAGATAATAGAAATGAAGTATGCAAATATATTTTGGCTGATGAGGCTTGAAAAGGCCCAGGATCAATGAAGAGGAAGGAAAAGGATTTTCTGTTGACATTTTAAACTGACTCTTTAATAATTTAATTCTCTTGGCTTGTAAAAGAGAAACAGATGAGGTGTTTGAAGATACAATGTACAAGAATGCAAAGGATACACAGGGGAGAGGAAAGAGATTAAAAAAAAATTGCAGTATTTCCTAGCCATAGTTTCCCATACAGATAGAAATAAAAAAAACAGTAAGAAACAATCTATTCTTAATTAATCTTGTAGAGTTTAAGTATAGACAAAAATGCTTTGCTATAGAAAAATAGTAAGAAGTTAAGATATATAAAAATATTTATATTAAATGATTATTTAACTAACTTGACAATGCTCAACATAGGTTGCGATCACATACTAATAATAAACCAGAGCAACATTGACCAGTGTGTTATTAGTGGAATATCAGTGCCTTGATGATGGCCAGTAGATTCATGCCAATTCATGATGGGCTAGGTGTTCTAGAATTGTAGATCTTTCATCGGTATCCCTATTTGCCTCATTCTTTTTCCCAATAGATGCAACTTACTTGGAGTACAGTTATTTATAGCACCCTTTTTAATTCTTGGAAGCATTTCAGTGAGGGTAATAAATTATATGGCCATTCTAACTGTAGATAGAATTCGGAGAGAGAAAGCTAAGGGATCTCCACTCTTCTTGCCACTTTGACCCATAGGAAATAAGGCAATTTGAAATAAACCATTCAAACCCACATAGGCTTAGTTCCAGACTGGACTACATATAAATGCAAATTGGACCAATCAGTTGCATTCTACTTCGGCTGTAACTTCTGGGTGGTCTTTAAAGAACACCCCATTTAAAGTGTATTTCAATGATGCAAGGGAAATTTCACAGACTGCTGAAGTGAGGGTGGGAGGTCTGCAGTTGCAAGAGAGTTTCAATCACAATATGGACAGCAGGAGAAAAGCTCTTTTAGCTACAGCTGTTTGTTCATAGCATTCTACTGTTTTCTCATAATACCTAGATAAATTCTGAACACCATGTTATTCAAGATGGTGTCATTGGATTAAAAATGTAATTTAGCACTCTTTTTTCACAGGATTCAATGTTGACAAAATATGCTGTCAATGCTGTCTTTTGTGCAATGAAGAGAAAACAAACTTTAATAGGATTTCATAGTTCAGTTGTGTGACTCAATACTAATACAGTATGCTCAGGTGCAAAATCATTAGTAATACAATACTTTCACATTGAATATTAAGATAGGAATGAGATTTGTGTCAGGATTAACTGAAAAATTCAAGACTTGTTTTTGAAATGTAATATAAAATTTAAAAACCATCTTGTCTGATTGAATCCACAGAGAGAAAATTGTATGTATACAAATAAGGAACATTTGATGCAACAAGACGTGGTCACAAAGACACTGTGAAATCTTTAATCCATCTTGGATAAAGTGAGGAAAACCATGATTAGGTGATGTCAAGATATAAGGAATGAAAAAAATAAGTCTAAAGGATGAAAGAAAAATAAAGCTCGCAAGAAGGAAAATACAGTGGCTGAGAGTCTCCATGGATAAAATAAGAAAAGAAGGAAGCCAGAAAGAAGTCTGAATTCCACTGCCCCAATACAATGGTAATGTAACAATTTGCACTTTCTTGCTTACAAAGAACTGATATTTCAAGGGATAGTTGTGGAAATAAGCTCTAGGCATTTTTTTCTTAATTTTGATCATTCCTTTGGGGTATGGAAAAACAATGTTAACCAGGGTTACCCATATAATGTATTGTGTGTATATATATAATATATAAATATATATAATATATATATTTTTTCCCTATGGAGACAGTGATCTCCTTGCTCATGACTTTTTCTATACCTGAAGCTTGTCAGCTCTTCAAGTATCAGACAAGGTGCAGTTTTGAAGACAAATAGGAAGGATTATTTGGGTGTCACTTGATTCTATTCTATCAGCCAAAATAGAGTCTTTTTGCTAAATACTAAAAATCCTTTAAAAATAGTGCTTGTTTACATGTTGGCAACCAAACTAAGAGCTAGCAACACTCTCACTTGAATACATCATGTCATTCAAGTGAGAATGATGCTAGAGTGTGTCTCATGGATTTGGACACACTCTAACAGTGGATTACTCTCAGAAGTTACACTCTAAGAATGGGAGCTTCCTTGTTTATATCTCCTGTTCAAACAGGTATAGACTCACAAGACTTTGGGGAGAGGGATCTTTAGATATCCCCTACACCAGCCGGATTTGCCTACATGGTATTTGTTCCACTATTCCATGAATCCACAATCTTGCAAAGTTTGGAAAAACATGAAAGCCCCATCACTTAGCCTGTAAAAATTGAAGGATAATAGAATATGCCACCCCAAAATCTGCCTCTTTGGAATATGTATTATGTTGAGCTAAAGGCTTTTGATACCAGCAGATTCAAGAAAAGATCTAAAAATAGGCATAAGTTTCCCTTTTATAAAATAAATTTCCATGTAAATTTCTCATACCACAAAGACTCAATAACTTTAATCAACAGAGGAGACATTTATTTAAATCTGCATAAAAAACCTTAATAAATGATTCTTGTTATCACACCTTTTTTGGTCACCTTTTTATAACTTATCTTCCCTGCCTAAAAGCTCAAATACCTTTTTCTTTGTTTAGCCTAACATGGTATATAAGCACAAGTTCTAACCAGTCTGTTGAGTTACTCATCATTGGGTGCTCCCATGTGTATTAATGCACACATTAATAAACTTCTGTTTGTTTTTATTCTTGTTAATTTGTCTTTTGGCAGTCTAATTTACAAGGTCTCAGAGAGATAACCTAAGATGGGAATAAGAAAACTATTTTTCTTCTCCCCTGCAAGATTCAACAATATTTACTTCTCCATACACCTACAGCAAAATATCAGCAAAAAGCTTATGGCCACTCTGGTTGGTGCCCCTACATGGCTCCTGTCTGCAGAGACATTGAGGGGTTGTCACCCTTGTCGGTCCCCCGCTTGGTGTTGTAGATGTACTATTGGGTCTGGGGAGCTGTCATGCCCACCTGGCTGGCATACTTGTTGGTGCTACTTTGTAGGCTGATGGTTGGGTGATCCATGGGTGACAAGATATGGTCCTTGGGGTCCTATAGATATCTTCTTATGTCATATGCTATCATGCCTGACTGGCTGGTGTACTTGTTGGTGCCCATTTGGAGCCCAATGACACACTGGCCTGCCTTCATGGTGGTGTCATAAAGCTCCACTCCTGCTTCTCCGAGTGTTTGATGCTGATGGCCATGCCACCAAGCAGTGCCTTTGTCTTGGCCCTCTCTGCTAGAACCAGAAGAGACATCTGCACCTGTGTCAAGTTTCCACTCTGGAACAAGTTGTCGGCTTTGAACAGGTCTGTGGAGTTCATGCCATAGCTGTCTATGGCCTTGATGAAGTTGGAGAGGTTTTCTCACTGGTGCCAGTTTTACACAGAGAAGTCTGTCTTGGGGACTGAGCCCAGTTGCAACTTATTCATGAGAGTGCACAGGATAATTCCATCCCTCAGACCCTTCTGGGAGTCTGGACCAATAGGTTCATAAGTCCCTTGATCTAGCTGCTGAGTTCTGCCTCCTTCCGAGGGTCATAGTTGGACAGGAGTTCATTCTTGATCTTAGTGGAGAGCCTGTACAGGGTCCCTTGTTGAACTGTGTGCAGCTCTTGCCAGCAGCTGCGATGGTGGACTGATGGCTTGGCTGATGGAATTGCGGGGGATGTGTCTCTTCCCTGTTCTTTAAAAATTGATTTTTTTGTTATCTGAGAACCCACTTTTATGTATAGTTGGAAAATTACAGAGTCTTGGGGCCCATCAGAGCTATGAATCGTTATGTCTGGGTTGTGGCCATTTATTTTCAAGTCTTGCATGTGATTCTTATGCTTTGATAATTGTTAATATACCTTTTAATAATCTATTTTGCCTCCTTCTGGAAACAAATCTACCTTAATATTGTTTGACTGCTCTATTCAACTACTTTCTCTCAACTTTCTTTGCTTGTTTGCTCACCCTTAATACCACCTTTACATTAAAAACCATAGTCTTGATGTGCTATATGGTCACAGACTTTACTTACCCATACAGCCAATCTGCACTTTTCTGATAAAAAAGGGAATGAGCAAGGGGCTTTGGGAGATTCTGCATAGTCATTCCTCACTTCCAAAAAGCAATTCAAAGGTAATGTCCAGTCTTGGGCCAGTGCTATTATCCTCATGAATAAAAGGGCAGTTTATTAATTATTCATTGTTATGCTGCTGTGAATGGAGCCAAGTGGTTTCTAAAGAACACACTATTCTCCTCTGATCTTTGCCCGCATTATTCTTGCAATAGTTGTTGCTTAGAATTCAGTTCCGTGCATCAGTTAAGTCAGGTGTAGATATAGTCAGGATAGGAAGGGAGGAGTACAGGATAAAGGGATGGCAGATGCAGAGTTTTAAGCAACAGGATATAGTGTTGTCTGTTCTGTTGAACCTTCTGTCAGTAACACTAACTTGGTTCCCATAAAGAGGAAATCATGAGGGGTAAATAAATTTTGGCTATCAGGCCTGGAGTTCTGTGTCCTCCTGTGCTGAGGAAGAATTTGACTATTTTTAATCTACTTTAAAATGTTGACAGTGGAGATTGGAATGGAAGTTTCCAAGAGCAGGACAAGGACCCTGAAGTTACTTACAGCCATATGTGATGAGTAGAAATAATGGATTTTCATGGTTGGGAAAAGGGAAGATGAAGAATGAGACAGTGTGAAATAGCAGAACATAAGGGGAGATCTAATGGTAGAATTCAGGATCTTTCTGCTAAGAATGAAAGTAAAGATTGCAGGGTTCCTATCAGATGTCACCAAATAGAATAAAAAATTATCAAAATAAAATTTCCATGCAGGCCGGGCTGTGTGGTTAAGGCTGGATTACCATGATTCTCAGGGGAAGTTCAAACACAACCAGACAAGACCTCTGTCTCCCCTTTACAGAATATATGGTACATTTTAACATTTTTTTGTACCGCTCCAACTTCGTTAGAATGTTGGCAAATTCAACTCTTCTTTCTGAACTTAACTTCAATTAATATTATATTTTTATAATGACAATGAAGATTATCTCTTATTTTATAAGCTTTGTAGTTGATTTCTCCTTTTATCCTAGGTAAATTCAATTATGTCATAAGTCCATAATACAACAATGCATAATAAAAGTCTGTTATTACATCTTTATCCTATTCTAAGCATGCTAATTCTATTTACCCCTATATGCTTTTACCATTAATAAAATAATTTCATTTGATTTCCAAATAAAATCTAAATCATTAAATAAAATAGAGATTAAGTAGTATGTAGGCTAAGGTCTATTAAAAATATAATATATTATCAATAAATTAAATAAGCACTTAAAAGATAGATAAAGGAAAATACCATTTAGGAAACAGTGCCATCATTATTGATTTTACTCCATACAAGATATAAAAGAGACTTCCGGCCAAGATGGAGGCGTAGGTAGACACACCGTGCCTCCTCTCACAATGAAAATTAAGGACAACAAAGACTTAGAAACAAGAAAACAACCAGAAATAGTAGAAGATTGAACTGTATGGAAGTCCAACAACCATTCATCCAGACTGGTAAGGGGGCGGAGTCGCAGCAGGAAAAAGTGGAGGTTGGCAGACCTGGGCAAGCAGGCTGCAGTGGCTGGCAGACTCCAGGTGCATAGGTGGTGGCTAGTGGACCCCAGGCACGGGGTGGCAACGGTGCAGACCCAGTGAGGCCCCACAAGGTGGCTGGTTAACCAGGTGGTCCCACATTCGCGTGCAGATAATCCAGGCGAAGGGGAAGTGGCGGAAGGGACTGGAATCCAAGACAGAGTAGAGCAAGCACCATTGTTCCCTCTTGGACCCTGCTCCCACATACAGCATCACTACCCAGCAACTGGGCTGCCCTGTCCTGGGGAATACCTAAGGCTCAGCCCCTCACTACCTAACAGCTGCAACCAGACCTACCCCCCCCCAAAAAAAAATGGTACAAATGGGAGAACAAATCAAAGCCCCAGAGCCAATTTATCTAAGCGACCAAGAGATAGCCAACCTATCAGATGCACAGTTCAAAGCCCTGGTGATCAGGATGCTCACAGAATTGGATGATTTTGCTCACAAATTAGATGAACAAATGAAGGCTACAATAAGTGAAATGAAGGAAAATGAACAGAGAACCAATAGAGATGGGAGGAAAACTGGGACTCAGATCAATGGTGTGGACCAGAAAGAAGAAACAAACAACCAAACAAACAGAAAAGAATGAAGAAACAAGAATTCAAAAAAATGAGGAGAGGCTTAGGAACCTCCAGGACATCTTTAAACATCCCAACATTCAAATTATAGGGGTACCAGAAGGGGAAGAAGAGCAACAAGTGGAAAACTTATTTGAACAAATAATAAAGGAGAACTTCCCCAATCTGGCAAAGGAAATACACGTCCAGGAAGCTGAGAGAGTCCCAAAGAAGGTGGACCCAAGGAGGAACACACCAAGGCACATCATAATTACATTAGCCAAGATTAAAATGAAGGAAAGAATTCTAGAAGCAGCAAGGGATGAAGCCAGAGTCACCTACAAAGGAGTTCCCATCAGACTGTCAGGTGATTTCTCAAAAGAGACCTTACAGGCAAGAAGTGGCTGGAAAGAAGTATTTGAAGTCTTGAAAGGCAAGGACCTACATCCAAGATTGCTGTATCCAGCGAAGCTTTCATTTAGAATGGAAGAGAAGATAAAGTGCTTCTCAGATAAGGTCAAGTTAAAGGAGTTTATCATCACCAAGCCCTTATTATATGACATGTTAAAGGGACTTACTTAAGAAAAAGAGGATAAAAAATATGATGGTAAAAATACAGCAAACTTACATATATTAATAGCCACACCTAAAACAAAAGCAAACTAAGTAAACCGGTAGAATAGGAACAGAACCACAGAAATGGAGATCACATGGAGGGTTAGCAACAGGGGAGTGGGAGGAGGAGAGAGGGGGAAAAGGTACAGAGAATAAGTAGCATAGATGGTGGGTAGAAAATAGACAGGGGGAGGGCAAGAATAGTGTGGGAAATGTAGAAGCTAAAGAACTTATGACACATGGACATGAACTAAAGTGGGGAATGTGGGTGGGAGTGGGTGTGCAGGGTGGAGGGGAATGATGGGGGAGAAATGGGACAACTGTAATAGCATAATCAATAAAATATATTGAAAAAATACCCAATAAATAGGGTACTTTGTCTCAAAGTTGGAATCAAATATCATTTGTGAAAAAATCAAGTTTTAAAATAAAGCTACATATTAAAAAATATAAAAGACCCAGTGTTCTCTCTGCCCATTCATTCATTCATTCATTCATTTGATTCCAGTTGGGGTTCTATATTGTGCAAGACACTATGCCAAACGCTTTACAAAAATGCCAGGAGGAATTGCAGTGTTTTGATTAAAACCAATGTTAAGCCATGCTCTGACACATAGTAAGTGTTCAATAAATATTAGTTGAATGAATGAATAAATTTTCAGGATTTTCTCTATCTAATCTTACTCTTACAAATAGATTTTCACTCCTCACTTACTTGTCCTCCCAGGTATCCAAGAAAGAGTGAAACAGAAACAAAACAACAATAGTCTGATGCAATGTGTTATGTATTACCTGTGTTGGTCCATTCACCAGCTAAATCATAAAAGATACTGTTTTTTTCTAACTATAGAGGGATTTTGTATACTTTGAAAATCAGCTGCACCTTAAAACTGATCAGAATTACCAACCAACCAAGAGCTAGACCTCCTTATATAGAGTATTTTATATAGATCAAGCAGCCATGATACTCAGCAATCTTTTATTATCCAGTCAAGCTTGTCCACATTAAAATTTTTGCCACAATATTAACTTGTCAGACTATATTTTTCTGATCACTCCATCAGTGCCTCCACTGATTTCCTCCGGTATCTCATTAAAATTTACTTTTCTTCATACACACTTGTAAAAAAACTGACTTCATATGAATATTATAAATATTGTCCATAGTCTGACTATCTTAGTATAATGTAAACTTCAGCAAGGCAAGGAGACTTTATCTTTCTCTATTTTATCACCTAGAACTGTTGCTGGTAAATAGCAGGTGCTAAATAAATTGTTACTGGACAAATCAGTATTATATAATTTAAAAAGTGTTTTGTAAAAATATTATTAACTGGAAGCAGCTTCAAAATACACTTTGGGTTTAGAGAACTTATCAAACATGTCTTTCTTATGGTGGGAATTAATTGAATAAAGTTTTAAAATATGTTGAATAGTCTTATTTTATAAATTTCAATTAAGAATGCATATTGTTCTTTAAGCTGCTTGAACTCAGTGAGGTACAAATACAACACACTGTAATTTTTCTCCCAGTGATTTCCTTCCATAATATTCTTTGAGTTTCTTTCTCATCTTGGGCCATGTCATAGACATAACCAGTAAGTGACAATAATTAAGATAGCCCAGTCTAGCCAGTTTAAATCTGCAATCCTGTCTCTTCCAGTCCTTCCTAGTTAAGTGGGACCCATCTTACCTGTTCCTGCAGGAGGTTTCACACTCTCTTTCCATTTCACACCTCAGAGTATGGTGAAGCCATTTCTTTTGCTGCCCTCCCCCTCACTTCCTGTTCCTATCCTGTCTCTTGTGGATTTAATAGAAGAGATGGCGAGGTCAACTCACTTACAAACAGACTTCCTTCCTTGGTTGTTGCTACTCCTCCGGCAAACATGGATTGGCAATGCAAATGTTGGCTTTTTCTCAGAGCGTATCTGTGAGTTCTTCAGGGCAGTCTGTGTTCTTGCTGTGTTTTCCCCTACTACTTGTATGGGAGTTATTTAAAAAACTTCAGTTACAGGAAAAATATTTGCAACATGCATGACAAAAGGCTGCTTTCTCTTATGTTTAAACAATTCTTAGAAATCAATTGGAATAAGATAAGCATCTAAGTAAGAACTTGGAACATGGTAAAGAACATAAGTAGGAATTTCAAAAAAGAAGGGACACAAATGGCCAATAAATATTTGAAAACATTTAAAGAGATAATAATAATGAAAATAAAACCCTTTTGGGGGCTTATTAGATTGACAAGGGTTTTCAATATAAAAATATAATGTAATCAGTGGTTTTGAAACAATAATTTTCACACTCTGCTTGATGAACAATACATGGTTTGACATTTCTGAGGACAAATTGGCAATTAGTTTTGAAATATCCATGAATGTGTATAGTATTTGACTGAGAAATTCTACTTCTGTAAATTTATTCCCCTCTAAAATAGTCAGAAATATATGAAAAGATATATATAGATATCAATTACAGTATTTTCAATAGCAAAAATTTGCAAATAACTAAGCAATAAAAGATTTCTCAAAAAAATTGTAGAGTTCCTATTTAATGGACTATTGTGAAACTTTTAAAGTAATTGGCATTTATTGAACATTTATTATGTGCTTGGCATTCTTGTAATTCTTTATGTAATTGACTCATTTAATCCTTGCAATGATACTAAGGTAGGTACTATAACGATAACTATTTTGTAAATAAGGAAATTCAGTGTTAAGAAGTTTAATTATCTTGCACAAGATCACAAAGATGGTCAGTAAGACTTAGGTTCAAACCTAGGAAGGTCTGATTCTAGAATGTAAATACTATGACATTCAACTTCTTTAATGTAAATAATAAAGTAACTGCATATTTGTTTATGTACATACACATTTAAGATATAAAGTTGAGTACTAAAAATGTGTCATATGTGATGAATGAAACAAATTAAGATATATACTTGAATATTTTGAATATCCTTGAGTGTATTAGTTTTATATCTCAAAATATTAATCATTGATTTTTCTCTGGGTAATAAATAATAGATTTGGGGTGATTATTTTTTCTTATTTTTCTTTACCCACATGCAACACTTGGGCTCATACTTATAAATATGCAATACTCAATCTAACATTAAACAAACCCTGGTCATCCCTGTGTGGACTGTGGCATGTGTTTTCCAATCCTGCTGGCCTGGCTGTACTGACAGCTTTGTACTTCCGGTTGTAGTGGGAGCTGTGATGCGAGAGAAACTGAACAGGGGGCAGGACGAAGACCTTTGGTGCAGTGGTGAGCCCGGGGTTGCCACACATGCACCTGAGATTCCACCATGGGTGTATGACGACACGTGCAAAACTGAGACACCCTAAACATTTTCACTGGGCTTCCATTTCTCCAAAAATAAATAGATAACAAACTACAGAATCAACACTTTCTCCCTTTTTTTGCTGGGTATAACTTGGCCTTTAGTGTGCTTATTGCTAAGTTGTTTTAGGTGCAGAGGTAAATAATAATAATAAATATATGACAATTTGTAATAATAATAAGATTATAGACATTCCATTAGCATATGCATATAAACTGGTTTAAGTTAGACTTTCATAAATTCATGGGACATTTTGGGAAAAAAGACATCAGGAACTCATAAACTTGTAACAGTGTTTCATCAATTAGTTAAATAGATTTTAACACTAAGAAGCAAAGGCCTGCATTCAAGAGTCCTTTAGATCTCATAGCAATTTGAAAAATCTCTTGTCCTAAGACATTTTACAAGGGCAAACTTTCCACTAAGCATATAGAGAATCCTCTTAACGATGATGATGGTGGCTACTTTACTTCCAAAATAATGACTAATTTAAAAATAGTTTGTAAAAGGCTAGCATCACTGTGAGGAAAGGATCTTAGTCTGTGCTTTCTCATCGGTAATGACAGGCAGATGGGCCGTCACTGATCCTGGAGTCTTGGCCTCCGTGCAGCTCTTTTCACCAGCCCACATCTCATGTGATCAAGAGGGATCACGCAGAGTTCTCCAACCACAGCTGTGCTTCAAGAAAGGAAGCCTCCCGAATTTCAAGGTATGGAAACTTTTTAGTTGAAGAAACTGCAGTTGTAAGTTATTTTGAATTTACACGGTACTCTGTTAGGTATTATTGCAGTTTACTCTTTCATTTACCCATTTTCAAAATAGTAAAAGTGAAGACAGTACAACTCAAGGAGAGTTAAAGTGAAGAAAGTGAAAGAAAAAAAAATATTTATTAAGTTCTCCAAAGACTTCTTGTTCAGGAAAGCAGAAAATCTCCCAGCTCAGGGTGCTAATAATTGATGGCAACAGGGGGCTACTAAACAAGAGAAGGGAAAGTACCATCAGTGGGAATTGACTCAGGGTCTTGAATTTTCGTTCACAGGTGTGCAATTTACAGTTCTTTCCTTCAGGGGTTCCTTTGGGCATGTGCTCTGAAAGTGCTTTGGGACTTCTCTCACATGATCTTTTAACATCCTTCCATTTCTGTGGGAGTTCACAGCATTCCCACAGAAACTGGTTCGAAACTTCCAGTGAACAATTGCTCAGCTTTATCAGCCTTGTGGGTCTCTCCAGGATGTGAGCAAACAACACTGAGGAAAGACATTTCACACCTTCCAGTTCCTAAGCCTCTATCTTTTATACAAAGCCAACATATTGTGTATGCTTTAAACTTTTCATGAGCAATGCAGGTAGCCTGGCACCACCATATCAGTGTTTCCCAAAATCCTCGTTTAGGGAAACAGTTATCCATTATCACAGGGACATGAGCAAATTTATTTTTGCTGCTGAAAAAAAGAAATCATTCAACTTAAAGGATTAACAGATATTAAAATAATATTTGTCTAAGGTTAAGCCCACAGACTGATAAACAGTGAGCTCTCTTGAACATTAATAATCTGGAGATAATACTTGCTGTACTTCAAAGACTTTAAAAGGAGTCTCTCAGTAGCAAGTGAATTAATGTGGATAATCAAGAATTCATCTTAGAGTCCCAATTTTTCGCTGAATGATCAGAGACCAGTGTTCAAGCACTGTATGTTTTTCATAGCAATTTGAAAATCTATAATCCGAAAATATCCTTTAACAGAAAACTTCTACTTAGCTTGCTCAGCTTGAACAAAGAATACCTCATATTAAATTACACAAAATTGAATATCTAAAATAAAGAACGCTTTGTGTCATGTTTGATGAGTTACTGGAAAGTATGAGGGACAAGTTCATGATATAATCTTTGCAAATTATGGTACATTTCAAAGTATCTGCTAAGCAATATTCTGAATATCAATGCACAGAGCTGGCAAAAATAATATATAAGAAAAGGGTTGGATGGAAATTGGAGGAAAGGTAGGGTCTTAGTGTTAGTCATGAGAAAGCAGAGCTGCGGAGAAGGGCTTGTTTATGTCAGAAGGTGATTAGGGAAACAGAGGTGTACAGCATGGGAGAATGAGTCAGGGGAAGAGATAAAGCCAATTTAAAATGGTGTGTTATTCAGTTGTTCAGCGTTGTGATCAACTAAGGCTGATCCTCTGCGGAATCTTCTGAGGAGCTATATGAGCTACATTACAGAATTTCTGCCTTGCTCCTCTGCTCCTCCCTCATCAGGGACAGAAAATAGCAGATATTCTTGACAAGCTCTCTTCCCTCATTGGAAAAGAGCTGTTGCAGGGGGTGTCCATTTCTTTGCAGACAGGTTACAAATATATGATTGGTAGTGGTTCCACATCATAGAGCTAGAGACACCCTGGGGCAGAAAGCAAGACATATGTTTTATAGCTGAGGTGAGATGCTTTTACCTTACACCTATGCAAAGTTCCTTGTCTCAGCAATGGCTGTAGTAAAACGTGGCGGAAAGGACATGGGGTGGGGCACAAGAGGTGTCCACCCCTTGGATTGCTCACGGTCCCCAAAGGTCTAATCAGTCATAGAATCTTAAGCCATAATCTCTTAATCTCTATAAAATACTAAAGACAAGAAGTCTTTTATTTTTTTTTTATAAACAATCTATGGTCCCTACTGTATAGTCTTAAGACTTAAGCTGGTATAGCAGGTCCTTGGATAACTTCATATCCTTCAATGTCATTTTGTTATAATGATGAGATACTGTAGGAACTTTACTCTTGTTTGTATCAAGTTTATGGTAAAATTGGTTCATTATACTCATACAGCATTTCACTTACAGCTGCATGACTTATTGGCAACATTAAGTGAGGACTTAACTGTATTCATTGTTTTCTTGCACTATTCATTCTAGATTTGTGTCATTCACAAATAGCACTTCATCTGGTCTAGGGTGCTTGCCCAGTGGGAAAACACAGACCTTTCTTCCACAAGGCATCTGACCCCTTATTTGTCTCATCTTTATTGAGCCAAAGTGCTGTAATTTTCCACTTACATTTATCACTGGGCACAAAAGCACCAAGTAGCACGTGAGTGAATCAGATGGATTCCAGAAGAAGCACTCCATCCTCATCATGCGGAAGGGACTCTGCCTCTTCATGGTAATCTGGATCCATTAACATTGTCAACATATAGCACCCTCCTTCTTTGCCTCTCCTCTACTGTCCCAGACAGACACACGGACAGGTGGTAGTTGTGTCTGCACGTGTTGTCGCTCAGGAGGACTGGCGTGCAGTATGGAGTGGACAAATATTCCTGTTTACACTCTGAATTGCACTTAGTTTTTGGCAATTTATTTCTTTTGGGCATCAGTCAGAAGGGAATTTGCATTTAATTCTTTCTATATGTCAATTCATGTACATTATGTATGATGTAGGTATTGTAATTCTTCCTACTTTATATTTGAGGAACCAGTTGATGGTAAACTTGCTTAGAGTCATACAACTATTCAGTCAGGGTTCTTGGTCCAAATTCAGGTTTGTCCAGCTCTGAAACCACTGCATCAGGATACAAGGGGTGACAGTTTGGAACTGATTCCTTTATCCCCTTTTATGAAGATGAATCAGATTTCTAATTAACATTCCAGACACAGCCGAAACTGAATAGACCATTCTTCCCAGCAAGCCCGTGCAGGGCAATGACACCATGCTCCACTCAGCAGGTCCAGTCCAGCAACCAGGGACTAAAAGTTGTCTCTAACTTTTCCCTCTTTCTCACACTTCCCCCAGTGTTTCTCTCAGTGGCTATATCTGTTAAACGAAATGTCAGGGACACTCACATTTTTGTGATGGGTGTATTACATTTGGGTTTCTGCTATTTATACAATTTCTATTCCTGACAGAATGTTCCAATGCCATACCATCTGGTTCAAAACTGGGTACCTACATTCCTATCAGCTATGTGCCAAGTCCTATCAATTTTGCTTTCTACATCTCCCCTAGTTCTATTCTTGCCTTTGACCAAAAATTCTACAAGTTAGTTCATGTCCTTTTTGGTTTCCACCTGGCTGCTAAACCATAGTGGAACATTTGCTATTTCTGTTTGTACAAAATCCCTTCCCACTTTCTGCTTATAGTAACTACACCTTCCTTTAGGTAATAGATCCTTACACCACCTTTCCAGGTGTTTTAAGCTTGCCTATTACAGTCCTCTGCCCCCATTGCCATGGAAATGAATACCCAGGGTTGGCCAATTAGAGTATTCCATCCTCTTAGCCACGATGCTTGGTACAAGGAGCATGGGATCCAGTCAGGCCATCAGACACTGCCTTTGAAGTTTTCTGAATCAAAGGTGTTTCTCTCTTTACTCATGTTTTCTAAACTCAAAAAACAGGATCTTGAGAGTGCCAAGATCCTCACCATAGAGACACCCAATAAGGCGAGTCCAATACACAGGCAGATGTCAGAGGAGATGGACTGAATCCTGATGACACACTTGGAGGCTGTTTATGTAATCTTGAGTCAATTCAATTTCATGCCTGTCTTTTCCAGTTACAACAGTTGATAAATTAGGTGTTTTTTTGTTGTTGTTGTTGAAAATGGGCTTGACTATCTTCAACTGCAAATTAAAGCATCCAGTAATACATTTGTTTTCTTGCCCCTACTCTTAGCAATGACCACACCCTCTACCCTGACATAACTGTGCTTATGGTTTTACCTATTAATGCATTCCTCATGCTGCTTGTAGAGTGAGCAGCCTAAAATGAAAATTTGTTCAAGTTACTTCTCGTTTAATCCTCCAACAATCCCTTCAAAGTTATAGGAGAGTTCGGTTCAGGCTCCTTAGTTTATCATACAGACTCATCTTTTTACTTCCTAGCCTCATCTCTTTACTCCATTCTTTCTTTCTTCACAATGTAGTTTCTGAAATGCACCAGCACTTTGATACCTCTACATTGTTATCTATGCTGATACCACCTCCTGGGGTACCTACCTACCCTTTCCTTCTAGCTGCTTGTTATTTGTCCTTTAAGTATGGAGGAATCCAGGATATATGTATTTCTTGAAGCCCAGAAATAATCATATTGCTTTACAATTATTGTTTTACCTGTCCATTTTCCCCAACAGACTATGAACTGTAGGAAGGTATACAGAATGGGTTATTTGTCTATATTTTTTGATGTCTATTACAATGTCTGTCATGAAGAACGTCCTCAGTAAACACTGGTTGAATGGAATTACTCAGATATAAGATTTAGCCTTCCTGTTCTCCTTGCTTTTCACTAATTCCCCATGTATATGCCAACTGTCAATCTTATTTCTCACATCTTTGATGACAGTTAAAAATATATCATCCTTAATGACATTTGGACAAATTCTTAGCTGATTTAGCTTCCAAAAAATTATGGAAAGCATCATTACACAAGGTATGAATACCTCTTTCTTTTTCTTTTTCAAAAAATTGTTTCTTACTTTGTGAAAGAAAGACTAAGACACAATATGGTGCAAAGTTTGTCTATGTCATGAAATGTTCATTCCTCAAAAGAATTATTTGACTTTGAAGTTTAACAAATTATTTTAATGATAATGGCTCCATCTGTACACAATTAAGTCAGATAGTGTAGCAGACATTACTTAACAAGAGTTATAGTTGCTGTACAAGTTATCATTTAGTTTTCCCACAAAGCTGACCTAATTTAGGAAAATAAAAAATTTGATGGGAAAAATGGAGACAAAAATTATAAAGAAATTTCTTTTTAGTTTTTTAATTTCAAGTGACTCACTTTATTGAGAAGTATTTCTTTAAGAATAGCTAATTCACACAATTTAATATTAGTTTTTTTTTAACAAACATTATCTGACACCCTATCTATGCCACAGCCAATATCTCTGATGGATATTGTGTATCTCAGTTTTCCACCAAAGAGAAGTATCCAAAAATGATTTTGGTCACCATTGCCTGTGTTAAGTTTTAGCTACATTCTAATATGTTTGTGAGTGTGTCAGTGTGTGCATGTGCATACATGCATGTGTGCTGAGGGATGGGGAATATCTCTCCCAAGACGTCATGCAAGCCCCCAATCTTCATGTTATATCCTCTTAAACTGACTGGCTTCCTCTGGATGTATCTATTTTTCTCCTAGGTCTCTCACTACTTAAACATCCCTCACTGCATTTCACTATGGAACATTCTTATAATTTCTTTATGCCCTCCAGTAGTAGGAATTTTTTTTGGAGGGGGGGGTCTGGGCACACTACCCAGTTTCATTTGTAATGTCTTTCCTAGGTGTCAAATGAATCCCTCTCTGCCAAAGTTTCCTACACATTTTCTCTCACACTATCTCTTTTATATTTTGGTAATACATCTTATTCCGCTATCTCAGGTTGACTGCTATTTCACTTCCATTTTTTCCCTGTCTTTTCCTCTAAATGGCTTTAAAATTGGATTAAATTATTTTCTCAAAGCACCAAGTTTCCTCCCCCCTCCCTGAATTTCCTTCCTTGCTGTGTGTTGAACAGAACCTCTACCTTCATCTGGAATCATCTTTGTAAACTTCTTCCCCCAATCTTGCCAATCCTTCAACTCCTCATACAGGGTGGGACAAAAGTAGGTTGACAGTTGTGAGTATGTGAAACACAAAGTTTATTCTTGTATTATTATTTATTAATTATGGTATTATTTTCCATAAGAACAACTGCAACCAGTTTTGCCATACCCTGTATACTTATTCTTTTATACTTTCATGTACCAATTCTTTGTCATCCTATCAGAGTTACCTGTTAATATCTCTACAACTTACTATGGTTCCATTTCTCTGTTCCAATGCAGACTAAAGAAGGCTTTTGTATTTTGGACTGTATTTATCTCATACAAATAAAACCTACCAATATTTTTAACATTGGAAATAGGGAGTAGGTAACAGTGTAATAAAAGAAAAGATGCTTTGGATTTATACTTGTTCTATATTGTGAAAGATAGCCCATTTTCCATGACCTGTAACAATAATCTGCATCGTATACACAGGAAGCAAAGGATGAGAAGTACTTCCCTTTGTCTCTGTCAAAGTGTTTGCTTCCAGAGCTAACGAAGGTGAGACTAACACAGAGAAGAATGGAGTCTTCAATCTATTTGATGCTTTGTTGCCTTCCAGAACTGGAGCTTCCTTCTCCTTTCAGCAGAGAGTATCTATATTTCATCACATGTAATCCTCTATTTAATTAGACCAGCTCTTTAAGCAAATTTCTTCCTAAATGGCATTCTCTCTTTCTATTTTCACGTCATAGATCAGAACAAACATGCTTTTAGTTCTTCTTGCTGTTCAAAGGGGCACCAGCAAGACGCCCCTGGGGACTAGTTAGGACGAAAAGTATCCACTTGAATCTAACCTCAGCACATGCAAGATTCTGGAAATTGTGTTGCAAATTGACTTTTTAGATTGATAATAAAAATAAAAAGAAATTCAACAAATATAAATCAAAGTTATTAAGCAACAGTTACTTAGAAGTTTTATATGATATGAGTTTTTGGTGAGGCTTGTTATGAAGGTATTAAATTCAAGGATTTCTCTCTGTTTTGAGAAGGGAGAATGGCTAGATTTGAGCCAATTTTAATTAGGACCACTTTCATAAAAGCATTATATTTCTGTTTTTGTATTCTTAGAATAACAAGGGCACCATTAAAGTTGGAACATTCTCTTCATTAAT
Organism: Anoura caudifer; assembly: GCA_004027475.1. NCBI lineage: Eukaryota > Metazoa > Chordata > Mammalia > Chiroptera > Phyllostomidae > Anoura > Anoura caudifer. The sequence goes on from PVKU01009725.1 coordinate 34,324, forward strand.
TAGTGTTTAGTAAACACTCAGTATATGAGATTTATTCTCTTTCTCGTATTTAGTAACATGTACTATCAAGAAAAGTGCTCATTAAGATGACTAGATCTAAGATGTTAACTGATAATGATGAAGCACAAAAGGTTATCATTCTTATTGTTTTATCCAATAGGAGTCTGTCTGTAGTAATTTAGTTTCCAAACTCAAAGGCTGTATCACTAATGGGGGAAAATAAATATATGTAAATGAGTCTTTCAAGTATGAATTTTCTCTTCACAATTTCCAATGCTCATTGGTACATAGATTCAAGTGAATTTGCTTTGCCCAGATTTTCTTGTTAAATTTAGACAACCAATCAAGATAATGTAGGCTTTGGCTCTGCTTGTCAAAGGGAACAGCTGGATCTTTAATCTGTTCATACTATTGGCATTAAGTCTCTTTGGTTGCTCAGAGCCAGGTAAAATACATTGTTAGCTGGAGCAATAATTTTCACAATAAAACTTACCATGCAAAGAAAATGAAGGGTCTAATTGGGCCCAGGTGTCCCAGGCTGGTGAAGCCCAGTGTGAAAGTGTTGAAGAATGATGAATTCACCTCAGCTGCGTTCTGCCAGGCCAAACCAGGTCCTTAGGCTACGGCTGCTTAGGAAAGGATTTCTTTCATGGATTTCTCTCTATAACCAGCTTATTAATTTGTGGAAATCTTAATATTCAAGTGAGTTTCTTGAAAATATTCAAAGTAGAAAGTAGTTTGACTTATTGAATTGAAGAGAGAGCTCTTCTTTGGGAGCCACATTTTGATGATGTCAGGATTTGAGTCTTGCAGTCGCTTCCCCACAGAATGGTGGGCTCTAGCCACCTCTTTGGTTGCTAGATGGTACAGGTGTGAAAAGGTGGGACCTGGCAAATTGGTCCTAGTGCCTGCTTCTGCAAGACCATCTTCAAAGACAGCTGAGGGAGCTAGGCTTTTCCGTTTTCTTTCAAGTCAATTCATATTGCCTGAACTTCTGTGATCTAGAGGTGTTTTGTCTACTTTATTTTCACTGCTTACCCCTCAGCTTGAATACCATATTGCTCTCAGAGAAGAAAAAGACTTTAGAGATCATTATTCTAATCCCCTCCCACCTCCTATTTTATAAATAAAGGAGTTGAGATTTTGAAAGAGGAAGTGATTCAGACCACGGTTACCCCTGGTGTTGCTGGGACTAAAGGCCTCGCATTCTGGGTCCAGGTTCAGAGCTCCTTGCACTGCGCCATGCTGGCCCTCACAGACAGCTTGCCAAATGCTCTCTCTGCCCTGCTGCAATTGTTATTTTCCACAGATTCTCTAGGTCTGAAATACTTTTATCTACATGAATTCCTAAAATCTCATCTCAGGTTCTATCTTGGCTCCCAATCCTGATGTATAATCCTGACTCATTGAACCATTGCTATGCAAAGCCCATTCTGACAGTTTCCATCCTGGCCTTCCCTTCCCTAGAAGCTTTTCTCTTAATTAGAAATTCCAAAGAGAGAAAGATGCAGCTTGTCTTTCAAGATTGTGCTTTCTGATTCCACTTCAAACATTACTCAACCCCACCTTTTCTGACCCTCTGCCACAACTGAGTAACTGTCCCTCCACTGAAATGCAATGGAGGAGATTTGTTTCTTTCTTGTGGAATACTTGCTGCTGCGTACTTTTCTTAGGCTCATTATTTGATTGTGAGTTATATGGCGACAATGAGCATACTATGACCTTCAGATTTAAAATAAAAGCTCATTACAAGCAGTCATGGATATTGGAGTATTAAGGTACTACTTTTGAGCTTTATGTATAAATACACATATTTTTCAAGGAGCATGTACTCTCCAGGATCACTTCTTGTAGTATGGGCACATGGCCCCTTCCCTGCTCACTTTTCAAAGGCAAGTTCTTTCTTTTTAGCTCCCCTGGGTAGTGGGATTTCCAAACTTAGACGGACCAAGTCATCACAACATAAAGATCCAGACAGAGGGCCCAGAACTTTAGTTTGTCTGTGCAACCAGTCTTTCAGATTTACTCTCTCTGGGTTCCTGCCTCTCCTCTGTACCTATGTCACCCCACTAACCAAGAAGCATATTTGCATATTAATTCTGACCTTGAGTGGCTCTCTCATTCCGTGGCTTCTGAGTCTGGTGAAGTTTCTCTTATAAGCCGTAACAGACTCTTCACTAAATGTGACATTTCCTTTCCTAACAAGCTCTGAGGTATGATGCTGGTCCATATACCACCCTTTAGGGAAAAGGTGGTATTTTCTACTGATCTAGAAAAACATTTGATATTTTTTGTTTAAAAACTACTTCTGTTTTTCAAAGAAGTGTTTATCTCAAAATGACTTCAAATTTACTAAAAACTGTAGTAACAATGCAGAGTTTCAGTGTACCTTTCACTCAGATGATCCATTGTTCATATTTCTGAACCACTTGATAATAATGCTTCTGTATCTAAGTGGCTCTCAGTTATACCTACTTAGCATCAGGATGCTAAACTATTACCAGCTTAGCTATTAATCTCACTGTTTACTTTTTTTTTAAACGACTGCTTTAGTTTTGCTTTGAAAATCCATAAAGTTATAGAAAAGAATTTCAAAAATCTCCTTAAAACTTCCTTCTGATGGAGAAGTTTCCTGCTTTCATTCGGTCTTTGACAAACAGAGTCAAAGGTCGACAGAATGCCTAGAAACTAGAGTTGGTGAGTTTGAGACCATCGGTAGTGTCACTCTTGCAATGTCAGGACAGGGGGAGGTTGCATTTATACGGTAGTTTCCACTAGCACATGGCTTTGTCTTCAATGTTCTCAGTGATTTCTTTTGACAAGTACATAAAATGTATAGGGAGCTTGGATCCGTAAATGAAGAATAATACTAAATTTTCCTTACAGAAAATCTTCAGAAACAAAGTCTCTCTCCAGGACGAGATACACTTGTTTTTTGTATCTTGAATCCAAGAGGTATTTCTAAAGATCATTTTGCAAATAGCCATTTTAAGAAATTAGTTGTGAAGAAATTTTATTAATCTACAAAATTGACAATAGTCCTTTCCTCACTTAACAGTGTCAGGGGCTGAGTCCAGTGATTATTAGAGGATTTGAGCAGTCTAGCACAATTGCCAGGGCCAATTGTTTTAATTTTTATGAAACGGTTCATCTTCTTGGGACATGATTTACTTGAGGCATGATCTAACTAATTTCCAGCCTTAGGACCAAGTATCTGTGATAGTTTGCAAAATTTGGCGAGATAATCTGGAGTTTTCCACACATCAGTAAAAGATTACTGCTTCTAATTTTGCAGACAGAAAAACCAAGAGACATAATAAAATGAAAGCCTGCACCACAAGTCAACAGAATGGCTAAATTAGACCGAAGTCACTTAACTCACCATCATGCTAGAAAAATCTCTCCCTTGTTAGCTTCCCTTCCAGTGTGATTTCCATCCCAAGGCCTGCGTCTCTCCATTTATTACATACACACACACACATACAAAGCTTCATGAACTTCAAAGGTGTTCCTATGCAGAGGAGAGAGAGCAAGCACCTGGCCTGGTTGGTATTTCGCCTTGAGATTCACAAAGATGGTGTTGAAGACTATTACCATGAGTTTAGTTAATGATGTGGACTCCATGAAAAAAACTCAGTCCTTGACCTATTATTTACAATGATACAGCTGCATCATACAAACTAAATGGTTAGAACTGTTAGCTGTGAGGGTCTATCTAATGATCTTTAAAGCCAAACCATTTTGCATGGTCATCTCCCCAATACCGACATGAGACTGTTGTGGCATATCCACTATCTGATTTCAGTAACGCCTCTTCTCCCCTGTCCTCTCCCAATCCACCTGATAATGCCAATTACTCTGTGAGTGTGCAGAGGCACAACCAATTTTAAAGTTGATGCTGGTGAAATATCATCCAAAGGCAAAACTGCCCTTTCTCCTGACTGCCTCCTCAGACTATTTCAAATATTTTAAAGTGGGATAAAAATGTCATGTTTTTACTTTCAGAAACTTTTTTCTATTCCTGCTGTCTCCTATCATTTATAGTCACCCCAACTGGAGGTTAACTTTGGGTTTCTCTGTATTCATGTTGCCCTTTCCCCGTAGAGCGCTCACCACATTAGTGATTCATTTAATAAGGATGAACTAATAGAGAAATGAGTTGGTGTAAAATTTTGCACACCTGTTTATAAGGACAAAGATAGAAGGTACTGACCTGGAAACAGATAAGGAGAAAAAAAGATAATATTCCCTTTCTTTCTGACTAGGATCTCACCTTGAGCACTCTCCTGATGGGGAAAAGGTAAGACCCCTGAATACCACTTAAGAAATAGAGGTATTAGGCAAGAAAAATTTCCACTGAAAAGAGATGCATTCAAAATCTACACTATAAAAATCTCTCTGGAATGACCTGTTTTCTTCCTTTATTATTTCTTAGCATTTCAAATACATGTGGATGTATAATGACGCTGAAGTCCATGGGACTCACAAAAGTGACAAGCAGTTGGAGCTCGCTCAATAAAATCCAATTTATTGCTCAGTTGGAAGACTTGTGGAGTGAGATGGCCACTTGTGCTTAGGAGCTGCCATGCTAATTCTATCTGCTCTTCTACTGATTTCACTGCTGCTTCCCTGCTGTGCTCTTGCTCTAGGCCACGCAAATAAAACCCTTTAGAGGAAATCATAAATACTTGATTTAATTAAGGCCATTACCAACTCACTTCTCGCCTCATTTCTCCAAGTGCCAAGGTATAGATTGCATTTGAACAATGGTGATGCAATAAATGCATGGGGATAAAATACAATTCCTCTTTTATGGTTTGTAAAAACTAGAGCAACACAACACGATGCCCTGTAGCAATTAAACATTTCCTGGTCAGCAGTTTCTTTTGGAGTTGAGGTTTTTAGGGCAAGAGGCAAGTGGGGAGGCATTCAAACCTTTTCACTTTGGTCAAAAAAGAAAAGAAGAAAGAAGTCCTAGCTTGGCAATCTGATTCTATGCTGAGGTACCCAGTGCTATCACTTGAAAGCCACAAGATGTAGGGACTGCGCTGTTTTCTGCTCCGGCTGTACAATTTTGATTTTCATGCAGATCTCCACATAAGTGCCATAAAGAACCATGTAACCCTTATATTTAGTTTGAAGACTTCATAATGTTTAGCCAGATGCTGTTACTAATATTGGTAATCATTGAATAGAGTGAATAAATTTTATAAACTTCTGGAGGTTTCTTGGGGTTAAATATACTTCTTGTTTTTAATAAGTAACTAACTCATCCTGGTTTGCTTGGTTTTAAAACTGAAATTTCTGCACGATGAGAACCTGTTCGGTCCAGGTCAAACCAAGTCAGTTGGTAAACCTAGATATAAATGACTTTCCAATTCTACTATTTGATTATTCCCTTTGGGACATTTTCTATTGAGAAATACTTTAAGTATAGGTAACTTTTATTGAGTGCTTTAATATGTGCTAAGTACCATCTGAATCCTTTACATGAATTTGCTTTTTTAATATCCTCAAAGCCCAATAAGGAAGGCTGACTTAGGTGCACAGGCTGTGTGCTATACAACCTCAGGGATCGCCATGACCCAGGTGGCCATCTCACTCCGCAAGTCTTCCCTCAACTGAGCACTAAAATGGATTTTATTGAGTGAGCCCCAACTGCTTGTCACTTTTGTGAGTCCCATGGACCTCAGTGTCATTATTCATCCACATGTATTTGACATGCTAACAAATAGTATAGAAGGAAAACAGGTCATTCCAGAGAGATCTTTGCAGTGCAGATGTTGAATGTGTCTCTTTTCAGTGGGAATTTTTCTTGCCTAATACCTCTATTTCTTAAGTGGTATTCAGGTGTCTTACCTTTTCCCCATCAGGAGAGTGTTCAAGGTGAGATCCTAGTGAGAAAGAAAGGGAATATCATCTTTTTTCTCCCCTTATCTGTTTCTAAGTCAGCATATTCTATGATGAGTTGGCCCTGCTGAAAAAGGTAGATATTGTTATTACTATCGCCATTGTATAGAAGAAAAAACAGATGCACAGAGAGTTTAAATAGCTTGCCGATGATCACATGGCTAGGAAGTCATATACAGGGAGTTTACTGGCAATCTTGATTGAGAGTTCCCAATGGGGCTATTCTTAATAAGTTGCAATAGCAATCCTTACTCAACTTGGAAATGCATATTCATGTATCTGTTGTCTTTACTTGCTCAAAGCTGTCCTGCAATTGTTGCACTTTGGGTATTTAACCTAGTAAATTTTCTCCAGTTAAATTGCTTAATCATGTCTTTTGTTTTTTGAGGGTTTTTTTAAATCTATTCCTCTGTAATAACTGTTGGACAGAGTACTCTCAAAATATGCTCATCCTTCCTGGTTCAGTAGGAAAATGTAATAGGATAACACTGTCCAATAGAACTTTGTGTGATGATGGAAATGTCCTACCATGTGTGGCTATTCAGTACTTGAAAAGTAGCTAGTGTGACTGAAGAACTGGATTTTAAATTTTATGTCATTTTAATTAACTCTAGATTAAATTTGAATAGCTGCATGTATGCAACTAGTGGTTACTTTATTACATGGAACAGATCTTGAACCCATTTGCTTATTAAGGATATTTTAATATTTATTATGAAAATAATGCTAATTACTTAATTAGAAATATTCCTGCAACTAGCTCCAGTATGACTAGATACAAAGAGATAAGGGGAGAGAGAGAGAGAAACCATAGTCACACTCTTCCTATGCTCCTGCTATCTAATAATGTTTCTATGGGTGCAAAGAGGACCAGGGAGTAGATTACTTTGGGGACCATAAAACCCACATCTATGCACTTTCATGGGTAACAGACACTGTAGTGCTTAGAGTCATTACAATGAAGATAAACACAAGAATTGTGGGTTTTTAGGGAAACATTGCAAAAATTATCTCCAAAATGTTAATTAACCTTAGTTATTAGCCTATCTCATCCACAATCTTAAATATTACATGTATAATATAAATGTAGTTTTGTATTTTACTATTTTAATATGTTTTCACAAAAATATGTAACTGAGATTTATACTAAAAGACTCAGGAAATTTCTTTAAAACAAAATTTGCTTCGAGTAATATATTATTATCCTTTGACCTTTGATTTATTTGAATGATTGGGTGGAACAGCCAGAGATACCTAAAAGAGGGGTGATTATTAAAACAAGCTGGATGGTGAGTTTCTCCATTTAAGGTTTTTTCCTGGCCTTGCTTGACTATTTTTGTCACACATCATTAGTCTTGAAAAGAATACACACAGGGAAACCACCTCATGGTGACAACTCATTGAGAGCAGGTGTGTGTCTTTTATTGCGAGACCGTGAGCACCACTGAGGCCTTTGTTGTGGGCCAGGGCCCTCCCAGGGGCTCAGACTTTCTCCAGAGTCCAGCTTAATTTACCTGGCAGCCAGATCTCCCTTTGCTTGAAGGAAAAATATTTTTAAAGGCCTTTGTGCTGGCTACCACCTGACTTTCAGCTGGTAATTGAATCACCTGCAGCCATCCATCTCCCTTCTTTGGTCTCACTTATCTACCTAATAGTGATGTCACAAGGTAGAATTGTCAGCTAAAATACAAGATACCCAGTTAAATTTGAATTTCTTATAAACAATAAATAATTTTAAGTATAAATATGTCCTAAATTTTGCATGAGACATAATTTTTAATATAAGTATGCCCCAAATTTTGCATGAGATGCTTATACTAAAAATATTATTCATTTTTTAATCGGAAATTCAAAATTAACTGGACAGCTTGTATTTTTATTCACTAAATCTGTCAATCTTACATCAGGAGCATTCTCTCCAATTCTTAACAGCGAAGAAAGGGCTGATTCAATTGAAACTTGGTGGGAAGACATTACAAGTTATTTGAACAGTGTGCTTTGCTTGGAGTGACTAAGACTGATAATGGGAATAGTCATCAAATTCTTGTCTGAGCTATGATAAAACGGTGTTGATGGGACTAATGACTTATTGACTGGCTCCAACAGAGTACCTCATGGAGCTTCATTTAATCACCTCAGAACAGCAATTTAAACTGCAGAAGGTCAGTGACTAATTCAGAGTCGGGAACTCTTTCTTTTTCTTTTTCCTATGGAGGTGTGAAGAGAAGTAAAATGAAGTAACCTCAGTTCCGGGGGTTGCTTGTATTCAAAGATGAGACATGCTACTGTTAATAATTTTCAGTAGTTTGTTTTTGCAGCTAGGCGAGGCTACAGAACTCGTGGCATTGCACTTTAAAGTATAAAAAGAGAAACATGCTGATGGTCCTTTACAATGCACAGTGGAGAACAGAAAAAGAGAAAAGGATGTTTCATAATAAAATTCTTATTAAATGGAGGCAACAATATAGACATCAATGGCATTGTTCTTCGTGCTGCTGATGGCAAAGGGGACAGGATCAGAGAAGCAACATGGCACTGAAGTCCACCTCGCAACTTCTGCCTCTTTTAGAGGTAACCCTAAACTTCAGGCAAAGCACAAGGTTGTCCCAAAGAGCTCTTTTGTAGCCGTCTGAGTTTGTTTCATCTCCCATTTATTCTTGGATTAGTGGCTTTAAAATGGAAACGCTGGATTCATTTCAATTATTAGGCTGATGTAAGCATTGTAATTCTCCCTCTTGAATTCTTACATGCGTTGATTGCACTCTGGGAATTTTATAGTTCTTTTAAAAATACAGAAAGCTTTGCTTCATTTTTCTGATGTAATTGCTTGTATTATTTAAATTCCAACTCTATTGTATTTGAACTTTTATAGAGAAATCAAAGAGACACAAAAAGCATTCTAAGTGATAGATTTTCATTTCTTCTTTTAAAATACAAATAAAACTAATTTGGAAGAAATTGGAGGGGATGAAAATAGCTTTAATGTGGAACTTATTCTGAGTCTGAAAGTGATGGTTTTTTGAAAGAAATACTCTGGTGACCAAAACAAATGGTGGTGAGTTGGTGACACAATAATAATTGGCAGTCTCCGGTGTCCAAAGCCATTTGCTTGAATTATTTATGTCCTAAAACTGACAGGAATTTCATAAGAGCAAATAAGGCAAGTCCAGTGGGTGTTGTTTACATGATGCAATCACACATCTGATTGCCCGTAGGTCTCATCTGCCACAGCTGATGCCTTAAAAACCCAGGGGAGGACTTTATTTCAAGACAAGCCCACACCCCATCAAGCTTTGATGAGTCCCTCCCCAGCTCCATTCCATTCATTGTCAAAAGCAGGTTGACAAAGAAAGACAATTTACCTGATGCTGTTTGCCTTGCAATAACTCAGCAGCAGGCATGCATACTGGATTGCCTCCTTAGACTTTGAAACAATCCAGTTCCCTAAAAAATGCTTTAAAATTATCAGAAAACCACTGAATCATGATTTGTTGCATTATGGTGTCTGAGATATGGCTATTACAGTCTGGCAACCTCCTAGGTTGTTTTTTCAGTTATGTCTCTGGGACTCAGCTGGTCCTTGATATCCTTTCCCCACCTCTCATTAACTCGGCTTTCTCTCTGGGCAGTGCCCTTCTGGCAGGGCGAATGGCGATGGGGGCATGGTTCCATTGTACTGGCCTGTAGAGTTACAGTAGAGCAAAATTAAATAGCCTCAAGACCATTTACATAATCTTTATTACATGCAGATGAGTAGTTCTTCTCGTCCATTTACATGTGGACTTTGGAGAAATGTCCATGGGATCTATGATCCTTAAACTTTGTTCACTTTATAAATTAATAAAAAGGTTTTTAATGTTTATGGAGCAATATACTTATGAAATTTCCATTAGAGTTGTATTTATTTCCTTTTGTGTTGGAACAAACATTGGGAGTTAAATGAATGACATAATACTATCAGATTTTTTATTTTATAGAATATTTTATATTCTATATTTTTCTATATTTAAAATATTTATTATCAAAACTCTATAAAAGTAAATTGTCAAGAGTATCATGATCATTGTTCACAATTAAACTGCTAAAATTATTGCAGTATTAATTCATACCAATCAAAATTTATTTTTTTAAAGATTTTATTTATTTATTTATCCACTTTTAGAGGCAGGGGAAGGGAGGGAGAAAAGGAGAGAAACATCAGTGTGTGGTTGCCTCTCGCACACCACCTACTGGGGACCTGGCCTGCAACCCAGGCATGTGCCCTGACTGGGAATCAAGCTGGCAACTCTGGTTCACAGGCTTGCACTCAATCCACTGAGCCACACCAGCCAGGGCTATTTCCTTTGAATCCTGCCACGTGTGATAATATGGATGAAACTCGAGGGCATTATGCTAAGTGAAATAAGTAAGACAGAGTAGGACAAATGACATATCTTTCATATGCAGAATATAAAAACCCCAATTTATAGAACGAGAATAGAGTGGTCATTGCCAGGGCCTGGCAGGGGTGAGGGCGATAGGAGGGAAAATTGGAAGATGTTGGTCCAAGGGTACAAACTTCTAGTTATTAGTTGAATGAGTTCTGAGGACCTAATGTACAGCATGGTGATTATATTTAATGAGACTGTATAATACACATGAAAGTTGTTAAGAGAGAGTCTTAAATATCATCACCACACAAAAGAAATGGTAATTATGTGACAGGATGCAGGTGTTAGCTAAGTTATGATTGTAATCATTTTGCAATATAAAGTGTGTCAGATCAACATGTCACACAACTTAAATTTATGCAATGTAATATGTCAATTATATCTCAATAATGCTGGGGAAAAAAGTCATGGAGATGGACGGTAGTGATGGTTGCACATCGGTGTGAATGTACTTAATGGACAAGAACTGCATACTTTAAATTTTTATGTTATGTACATCTTACCACAATAAACAATTACTTAAAAAGTTATTTCCTTTGAACATTCAGTATGCGAAATAAATTGATGGCTGTCAGCATCATTTATGATGAAAAGAGAATCTGTCCTCCAAAAACTTTTGGAAAGCAAATACTGTCCTATTCACAAATAAAAGTTATGAGGAAACACATTACTTTTACTCTCCAATGGGGCTTGGGAGGGCAAACAAGTGATAGATGAGTATTAGCTCATCCCAGGGTCAATCTTAAGAGGAAAGAATGATCAAATTGTCCCTAGAAATCTTTAGTTTCAAAAATATGCCACTAGAGGGGAAAAAAGGCCTATTTTCTCATCCTAAGTCATTCCTCTGTTCCTTCTAATTATCTTTGCCAAGTATGTGGTTTGTTATTTCTTCTCTCTTTTGCTGAAACAAATATATATATATGTATGTGTGTGTACACACACACACTCATACATTTATATACATATGTACATATATACACAACAATTATAAATACATATATACATATTTATAATCATTTTTTTAAATATATGCATACAATTGTTATGGACCTGGGTGTTAAAGGCAATTGCACTAACAGAAAAATTTACTTTTCTTCTTCCAAATGGAAGCTTTTTGGCCTTTATTGAGCAGGTTATCCTTTCACTGGACCTTTCTTAGACCTTCCTGGAATGGCCCATACTCACTTCTTCAGCGTGGTAGAAGAAACTGCTTCTCCCGCTGCCTTGGACTGCATCCACCTTCAATGGTTAGGGTCTTACTGTGAGAGGGGGAGTCTCTGAGTCACAAATCATGTTGGGATTTGCTCAGACCTTTCTGAGTGCCTCAGTCCAGGCACATGTGAAAAGGTTTATACGTGAATAAATGAATTGTATTCATCTCTAACTCCTGTGTTTACAAAGATGTCCAGGGCACCTGAAAAAGCAGTCAAACCTCACTCAGCACTTGACATTAAGTTTAACCTCCTCATAAGGAAATAAGCACTTAAAATCTGCTGAATCATTCTATTCTCACACTTCTTTTGGGAACCATAAACCTGGAGGTTTCAGACACACCCTTTCACTGGGTGCCCTTACAGTTGGAAAATATCTATTATTTTTTCACTGCTCAGCCTGAGATTTTGGAACATGGCTTCTTGTAAACATATTAGGGTACTTGAAATTTTTAGACTTTGTTTTTCTTCATCACTCTCCTCTAATCTACCTCTGAAGGTCCTCTGAAGGGCTCATTTCTCTCTGGTGTTCAGAGAATAGCAAGAGATGGCACACTGGTCACACTCAGATCAGAAAAGGCAGGCATACAACTCATAAAAACATCAGTCAGGTTTTATCACTTTTCAAAGCTGCAGGAAAGTTTACATCATAGAATGTTTAGTAAGGAATACCTTTAACTGCCTTGTGTTTACTCAATCAATGAGCATTGTCTCAGCACACATGTAACACATGAGTGAGGAAGGATCAGGACATTGCTCATGGTCTTTACCATAATGAACACACAATGAATGGTCATCATAATAATCCCCCAGTGGAAATATGTTCACTTAAAAAAAAAACAATAACTACAAAGCTGTTTGCTATTGAAACAGAGTAAGGAAAGGCTTCCAAAGAGGTTTATTGCTAGATAATGAATATTAGTTTAAGTATGATGGGAAAAGTTTATGAATATTCAGAATTTATCCATCTCTGAACTACACCCAGCACAGAAGTGACAACCACATGACTATCTTATGTTTTGTGTATGTGAGATACACTGGAGAAATTAATAGTTGTTATTATAGAGAAATATTCATCTCTTTCTCCAGAGAGATTATGGTAAACCCTTCTGCAATTTGTCCTGTTTGCCTTGAAAGACCTAATAGCATCTTTGTAGCACTTTGTGCAGGAGAATAGGGGGAAAGGGACAATAACCCATCTTTTTCCTTTCACTACTAGATTGTAGCTCATTCAGGAAATCTGGAAAAGTGGTATAGCTGAGTCATGCACAGAGGCACCACTACTCAGATTTTAGCATAAATGTTAACAGCAGAGAGTGAAGGCAGTTATGGAGGGAGAATTTTCTAATTGACTTGGTGGAGGTATTGTAACTATTCTGACAATATTCAACTTGCCCATTTATTTCTTTAGGTGGTAAAGTATAGTTAAATGAATATCATAAGGACATTATTAAAGATTACAGGGAAGAAAAAGTCCAGATGTACTGGAGGCTAATACCTTTCTTTAAGCTATTATGGATTTGTGAACTGTAGAGTCACTTCTTTTTTTTAGTGTTCATTCTGTTACCATTGTCCCAGTTTTTCCCCTTTTGCCCCCCTCACCTAGCCCACCCCTCTCACCCACAATCAACGCTCTCTTTGTTGTCCATGGCCATGACTCATGGACATGTTCTTTGATGTATGAATGTTTTTAATCCATGCATCTACTGATGGGCATTGGGGTTATTCCCAACATTTAGCTATTGTAAATTGTGCTGCTACGAAATAGGGGTGCAGAAGTTCTTTTGAATTGGTGTTTCAGGATTTTTAGGGCCTATTCCTAACAGTGGAATCACTGGGTCATAAAGCAGTTCCAGTTTTAGCTTTTTGATGAAATTCCATACTGCTTTCCACAGTAGCTACACCAGTTTGCATTCCCACCAACAATGCACTAGGGTTCCATCTTCTCCACAACCTCTCCAACACTTGTTTGTTAATTTATTAATGATGGCCCTTCTGACAGGTGTGAGATGATATCTCATTGTGGTTTTAATTTGCATTTCTCTGATGGCTATTGATGTTGAGCATTTTTTTTAATATGTCTATGTGCCATCTGTATGTCCTTCTTGGAGAAATGTCTATTTAGATTCTCTGCCCATTTTTTAATTGGATTGTTTGTCTTCCTGTGTTGAGTCAAGTGAGTTTTTTATATATTTTGGAGATTAAACCCTTGTCCAATGTACCATCGGCAAATAACTTCTCCAATACAGTCAGTTCCCTTTTTCCCCTTTCATTTTGATGATGGTGTCTCTAGGCATGCAGAAACTTTTTAATCTGATGTAGTCCCATTTGCTTATTTTTCCTTTATTTCCTTTGCCATAGGAGATATATTGGCAAAACTATTGTTGTGTGGGATGTCTGAAATTTTACTGCCTATGTTTTCCACTAGGAATTTTTATGGAATCACGACTTATATTTAAGTCCTTTATCCATTTTGAGTTTACTCTGGTGTATGATGTAAGTTGGTGGTCTAGTAGAGTCCCTTCTTTTTACTATATTTTATTGTGAAATGTTACAGGGGATGTGACTGATTAAAACTTTAATTGTACATCACTTCAAGATAGTAGAGTAAACCATGAGTTTAATCTAATAATAGTAATATTAACAACAATAATAACTAGTTTTTATTGAGTCCTGTGCTAAATTCCTTAGATTTATTTTGAATTTTTAAAACTAATCAATTATTTCTAAAGCCACTTTTTATGAACGAGTGATGAATAATACTAAACAATAGTGGTGAAAGAGAGTGCTCGCTCAAGTGGTCAGTGAGACGTCATGTTCGATGGCCAACACTGCATGTCATCCTCCATTGGGATCTGCTGTAGATGGAGTGCTTGTGTTCCCCCATGGGATTTGGAGGTGACAATTTTGTAGGTGATTCAGTGTTGAGGGCAGAGCCCTCATAAGTGGGATCAATATCCTAGAAAAAGAAACTCCAGAGTGTCCTTGTCCTTTTGGCCATGTGAGAAGATGGCTGTTCGTGTCACTAGGTACTAAATCTGTCAGTGCCTTGGTTTTTGGACTTGCCAGCCTCCAGAACTGTGAGAAATAAAATTGTGCTGTTTTCTAAGCTACCTAGTCTATGGTATGCTGTCATAGCAGCACAATCAGAGCTTGGAAAATTTCTCTTTCTGTAGTTGGATTTCACAGGCAGTAGTTATATGGTAAGTTAATAATGTCAATGTGTTTGTATCAGCTAAACCTAGGGAGTCTGAGGCTGAGACAAGTGGAAGTATTTTTCTGAGTAGCACATAGCTACTTCAGCAGAATTCATTTGTTCATACTAGCCATGTAAATAAAACTAGGTAATACCAGTTTCTTAGGAATTATAGAAATGTCCAAAGTACCCCACATTGAATTTTTACATAAATTATTTCATTGTGTATAGTATTTTTGGAAAAATATCATTATTACTATTTATTAAATAGGAAAAGTTGTGGGATCTAGATCAATTCACTAAAAAAACAATTTACCTAAAGCCAATTTGCTGAAAGCTAATTTTCCACCAGCAAATTCACTAAATGATCAATACAATAACAACTATTCAAAAATAAGAAGAATAATGTGTGCATAGTCATTGAATGCATTTTAAAAAATGTTCTTTAAAACATGTTTAGGAAATTAGTGATTTTGATGAATTTGTCATTTGACAAATTTGCCTTTCAAACTGAGAGATAGAGTCATTAATTCAACATTAAAATAATGCATTTAATGAGAACATACCTATATGCCATAAATTGGATGCTTAATATTGAATGAAACAGTGTTAGAGAAATTACTGTTCAGTGGAATTGAGAGTTGAGGAAGTTGTCACAAAAGAGAAAGTTCCACAGTAGTAATGCTATGGGAACAAAGAGGAGGAGCCTAAGGGAGAAACAGCTTATGTTATCTGGCTTTTGGTTCCCAGGGGGCTTATAAGCGGAGGTGGTGCTTGAGCTGAGATTTGGAGGCTAAAAGGAAGTAAGCAGGTGGTCCAAATGTAGTTCAAGGAATCAGAATGTGCCGTGAAAATGTTTTTCAGACTGAAATTGGTGACGGTTAGTGGTTCATGAAATAAGTGACCAACACAGACAAAGTCAGGACTGAAATTTAAAAAGTTAAATAGAATGGGACAGAAAATATCAGAAGGCACTGAATGTGTAAGTACTGTATTATAGAATTCTGAATATATATATGTCATATTATCAAATCTATTTCTTACTGTGGGTCAGAGAGTAAGAGATAGACAAGGCATGGAGGAAAGAGAAATTATGTTCAGAAGGAGCACTGTGTGTGGATTGATCAAGTGGGGAGGAATAATTGGATGTGAGGCTACAGGGAGAGAAGCCTGGAGAATCAGAGATCAGGTCATGAAGGGCCTAATAGACGTTCCAAGAAGTTTAAACTTTATCATGCAGATAAAGGAGCCAGTAAAAGGATTCAAGGTTTAAATAGAACATTTTTTGTTTTTTACTAAATAAGTTTGAAAAATTCAAGTAGTATAGAAGAATTCACAGCTAAACAATGACATATTTAGGACTTAAACTCAGCTCCTAGAACAGGCACTTAACCGTTAGGTTAGGAGCCAGCTTAACTAACGCCTTGTCCAGTGAAATCTGTGTTCAGGGTTCCTGTGTGGCAGCTAATACTTAGAAGTTACTGTAACTCTATTAGAAATCTATGCAAATCATATAATTTAGAATGACTAATTTAAACGAAGACTAGAAGATAAGTTCTACTACAGATATTTGGCTTTTCCCAATTTTCTTTAAGTGTTTTACTTAAATAACCAAGCCAATAGTAAATTATTGTTACCTCTTGGCAGTATCTTTGAGTTCAGAATGCAGTTTGAATTTTTGGGTGATGTTCTTTGGGTAAGAGAGGTGATAGAAAAGTGGGAAGTTGTTTTTAAACATCAGAAAACAAAACAACATAATGAAGAATAAACTATACGGTCTATATGGGTTGTGCATAGCCCCCTCTTATCTGTCATTAGGAGGTAATAGCTACATGCACAACTCTTCCTCCAGATAGGTCTATCTTATTCCTCTAAGCAACAGTAAAAAATATCTCTTAGTCCAATTACTTTTTAAAAATAGATATTTCTTAAAATGGATTAGAAACCAGTTTTTAATCTTCTCCATTTTACTTTGATTTCATGATTTGGACAAGATGCTAATTAAGGTAAGAGCTTTGCTTTCTTTAATCTGTAAAATGAGGAGGAAGGTGTGATAATGATGTCTGTCCTGCCTACCTTTCAGGGATCTTCTGAAGCACTCTGCAAAGTTATGATATAATTATTATTATGATCCAAACTCTTCAGTTTATATGTACACACATAGTTATCACAGCTAATCTTTACATAGTGCTTACAAGGTATGAAGCACTGTTCTACGCATGCTATATACATTAAGTCGTATAACTATCATGAAATCTTACGAGGTAGGTACTATTTTTCTTCCCCTTTTACCATTGAAAAAACTGTTAAAAAACAGATAAGGTGCCAGGTGACTCCTACCAAAATTCAAACCCAGGCTGTGTGTCGGAGTCTGTGCCCTTAATCACGATGCTGTACTGCATTCCTGCAGACTCTTCAGGATTCCTGCTTCTTGCAGATTTTTTTGCCCCTATGTTAGACATCATATAAATACAATAAAAAGATTACAAGTATTTGAATTTCTTGATATTTCTTTTTTAAAATTTTATTTATTTATTTTTAGAGAGAGGGGAAGGGAGGGAGAAAGAGAGGGAGAGAAACATCGATGTGTGGTTCCCTCTCACCTGGCCCTCACTGGGGACCTGGCCTGCAACCCAGGCATGTGCCCTGACTGGGAATCGAACCAGTGACCCCTTGATTTGCAGCTCACACTAAATCCACTGAGCTACACCAGCCAGGGCTTTAGTTCTTGATATTTCTAATACTTCTCTCACATCAATCTGTGATGGCTCACTTACCTCTGTTGTAGCATGCTGGTCTCTGTGAATGTTTTCCCCTTTTCCCATTTTTGTTGCTTTTGATAATTACCAAGGGCCCTGAGACTCAGTTAAGTAGATACTACAATCTTTTCTTACACAAACACTTCCGACACCAAATGAGTGAGTTTTCTTTCCCCACACTAACCAGTTTTCCAACTCTCCAGACGACAGCCAGATATCTTCAATTCAGTTTAACCCTGACACTACCTACCTGAAGTTAGCACAATCCTGCAGGTTAAGGGCTTAGTTTCCAAAGACTTCCCCCACATCAGACATTGATTGCAAGTCTGGCCCACTGTACATCTGACCAACAGGCTATAAATTGGGGTTCCCATGATCCTCCAACTCGGGTTCGATAATTTGCTTGAGAGGCTCACAGAGTTCAGGGAAAACACTTTATTTACGTGTGCTGGTTTATTGTAAAAGATACAACTTAAGAACAGCCAATAGAAGGGATGCAAAGGTAAAGTCTAGGAGAAGGGGAATGGAACCTCTATGCCTTCCCTAGACACATCACATCACCCTTCCAGCACCTCTGTGTGTTTAGCAACCTGAAAACTTTCCGAATGTCCACAGCTTAGAGTTTCTGTAGTGTTTTCATTACCTAGGCATGGTTGATTAAATCATGGGATGTTGGTGATTGCCTCAGTCTCTAGACCCTTTCCCCTCCTAGGAGGTTGGAGGTGTAGGACTGAAAGTTCCATCATTCTGATCACATGGTTGGTTCTTCCCACTACCAGCTCCCACCATCCTGAAGCTATCCAGGGGCTCACCAAGAGTCACCTTGTTAACATAAACTTAGTTATGATTTAAAGGGCCTTACTATGAGTAACAAAAGATGCTCCACTTTCCTGTATCCCTCAGGAAATTCTAAGGGTTTTAGAAGCTCTTTGCCAGAAAAATGGGGGATGAGGACCAAATATGTATTTTTCATTTTATCACAATATCACAAAGGATTGTTAGAAGTAGGTATCAAATAATTAAAATGATCATAAAAGAAGCTTGAGGAGTAGTCTATGGGATAAGTAATGTGGTAATTCTTATATGAACTTCATGATATCCTGGTTTATTTTGCTGTTGTTCATTAACTTTGTTCTGTGCAGCCAGTTAGCAGCTACCTATGGCAACCAGATTACCTAGATTTCAATAGTTGTTTCACATATTCCAGTTTTGGTTCAAAGCTTTGTCCCCATTCAAATAAGGGTTTTGCAGAGGAGAGAAGCGTTACTGAATTCCATCACATCAACAAGAAAATCAGACCTCTAAATTGCAAATCAGAAAAAAAAATTAAATAGCTGTTTGTAGGCTTGAGTTTATTAATAAGAGGAACAAGTTTCCAAAAGGAATATAGGAATTGGAGTAGAAAATGCTGATTTCGTTGGGGTTGTCCAGCCTTTTTTCTAAATGTGCCCACTGTGCCGATGGCCAGTTCCAGTCTTGGCTTTGAATGATTCAACCGGCCAAGATTCTTAGACCTCCCTTTCTGGAGAGTCCACAGCCTAGTGACTTTATATACAGGAATGTTTTTGTGATTTTCAGCACTGACACCCATGGCGTTGGTAATGCTAACTCAGGACCACAATATTTCTTTGTGTTTATAGGTCTTCATACATCAGGTGAAATACATGATAATTACGTAAAATACCTTGGCTGGATCCCAGACTGAAAGTCTTCAAAAGACAGATTAATCATATACTAAAGGAAAGCTTTTGTCCTGTTTATCACTGTTACTAGATAAACAGGAACACCCCTGAGTAAGATCTTATTCTAAAAGATGTGCTCAAGCAGGAGAGAACCCCACAAAGGGGCATTCATTCCAAAAGTTCCTACTTTCTCCCGATTCTAGCTGTTCTTCCCTTCCCCTCTCTAATCCTTCTTTCCCAATTCAGTCAGCCACAGGTATCGTTGTAATCACCCATGTTTATCTACATATAAACTTTAAGCATGTGCTTACTTATGCATACTGTACATTTGCACTAAGTTTTAAAATATTGTTCCCACATGTCCTCTTTTCAAGGTTTTCACCTATGTTCAAAGTATCTCTGATCTTGTAGTTTATTTTTGATGGTTTGCCAACTGGGCTAGGAAAGCTGTCCAGAAACTGTCTTGAGTATTCATGTAGATTTTTATACCCATAAAGGTAGACACTGGCTATGGCTGCTTTGGGGTATTTAAGGTGGTTTTTTTTGTTTGTTTGTTTGTTTTTTTAATTTCCAGGAACCCTCAAGAAGCCTGTAAAATTTGAATTAATTTAAGCATATAATCAAATAAGCAGACTTAAAATTTACATCACACCAATACAAGAAGGAAAAAAACAACAAATAACCCTTCCATTTTGTATAAGCCTCTATAAGATTCATTGTTTTTAATTAGGTCATTTAACTACTTCGTAAAACTTTTTAAATCTTTAATTTTCCAGGGCCTGGTTGTAATGTTTGAGTTTTAAAATGCAAGTATGGTTGTGTGGTTCTGGTGGCATCTCTATCATATCTCCTGATTACTTAAACTTCAGAGTGGAAGAAGTATGTCGAGATCACTCTGACGTGTAGAGCCTGTGTTCTTGATCTTTTATAAGAAAGCATAGAGTAGGTATAATATTAACCATGGAGCAGGTTTTACTTTTGTCCTTGATTAAGATCTGGTGGGAGAATTGCTCACATTATTTTGCCTTCTTTTTCAGCAAGCAACAAGAAAACCCCAGAAAAAGATCTACCTACACTTTTCTTTGAAGGCAAAGAGACCAGCACCCATAAGTTACCTGCCTGTGAAATGGAATGGAAAAGAAGGAAGGTGGGTGGAAAAGAAGGTGGGGTGTACTACAAAACGGAGCTTCTTTACACTCATTTTTCTGCAACTGACTGGATTGTTGGCTTTGTGAATGCAGCCTAAAGCCAAAGAACCAACTTTCTGATGTCATTTTAGCTCAAGACCTCATTTTTGAAACTAAACAGAAAACTATAACAAGGCTCAATTAATTGAAAATCAGTACCATCATCAAGGATGGTTGGGCATCTCCTCAGCTTCTCATATTATATAAAAAAGATTTATTGGTTAATCTTACTCATATCAATAAAATAATAAAATTGGAAAACATATTAAATATTTATTTTATGCTAGACATTATAATAACTGCATTAAGTGCATTATTTCATATGTTACTCACAAAAACTCCATGAAGTAAGTACTATTTATCCCAATTTAATTTTAATTTATTTTCAAAAATCAATTTTAGTGGAGCATAATTTAAGGGCAATAAATTACACGTATTTGACAAGTTTTGAGAGATACATATTCTTGTGAAGCCACAACCATAATCAAGCTACAGAACAATTCCAACACCGGTAAAAGTGTTCTGCGCCCCTTCACAGTTCATTTTTCCTTCTGTCTCTAGTCCAAAGCAGCACTGTTTTGCTTTCTATCACTATAGGTTGGTTTGCATTTGTATGTACATTTTTATGTACAATTTTACTGTATGGGTCTGGCTTCTGTCACTCAAATAATGATTTTGAGATTTATTCTTTCAGTTGTGTGTATCAAGAATTCATTTATAAATTTTTAATATGTATATGTCATATTTATTTATCCATTCATCTGCTGATGACCATTTGTTTATTTTCAAAATATTTGTCTTTTGCTTGGTTCTTACCGGGCTGCTTGTTTTCTTATAGAATTGTAATAGTTATTTATATGTTTGGGATACAAATCCTTTGCCATGTACATGTATTACAATATTTTCTTTTAGCCTTTGGCTTTAAATTTTCATTCTTTCAACAGTAGTTTTTTTCTTTTTAAAATATATTTTATTGATTGTGCCATTACAGTTGTCCCATTTTTCCCCCTTCACTCCCCTCCACCCTGCACACCCCCTCCCACCCACATTCCCCCCTTTAGTTCATGTCCATGTGTCATAAGTTCTTTAGCTTCTACATTTCCCACACTATTCTTACCCTCCCCCTGTCTATTTTCTACCTGCCATTTATGCTACTTATTCTCTGTACCTTTTCTCCCTTTCTGTTCTTCCCACTCCCCTGTTGATATGATCAAAATTTTAAAAAATTTTTAGAGTTCAATTTAGTAATTTTTTTCTTTTACAATTGTTCATATGCCTTATTTAAGATATTTTTCCCTACCTCAAGGTTACAAAAACTTTTGCTGATGGCTTCTTCTAGGCGTTTTATAGTTTCAGCTTTGACATTTAAGCCTATCATTCATTTATGAGTAATTTTTGATATGGTGTGAGGTGAAACTTCGTGTTTATTTCTTTCTGACATAGTGCATATCCCGCTGTCCAGCAACATTTTGTTGAGGAAGAGTTTCCTTTTGCCATAAACTATCCTGGGATTTTTGTAAAAAAAATCAATTGACCACACGAAATGAGTCTTTTTATGAGCTCTATTCTGTTCCATTGATATATATGTCTGCTCTTTTACCAATATCACACTGTTTTGATTATTGTAGTTTTATAGAAAGGTTTGAAATCAGACAGTACAGTGAAGTGAGCCCTACAATGTGGTTTTTTAAAATGACTTTGGTAATTTTACATCCTTTGCGTTCCCATTTCAAAACAGCTTGACAATTTTTACAAAAAAAAACCTACAGAGATTTTTCATTGGGATGGCATGGAATCTACAAATCAATTTAAGGGAGAATTGATATTTAATAAAATTGAGTCATCTGATCATTGAACTAGTTTAGTTCTATATTTGTTTAGATTTTAATTTTTCTTAGAAATGTTTTCAGGTTTTCAGTGTAGGGGTCTTGCATTTTTGTTAAATTTATTCATTCTATCTTTTTAAATATTAGTGTAAATAGAATTTTTATTTTATATTTGAATTGTCTGCCAATGACATATAAAAAGACATGATTTTGTCTATTAACCTTGTATCTTGTAACTTTGATAAATTCACTTAGTTGTAATAATTGTTTCATTGATTACCTTGGATTTTCTACGTGAAGCAATAAAAATCAGAAACTTACCATATGCTTTTTTTAATTTAAAATCTCAACTTACTTCCCAAATCTCCAAAGCCATCAAGTGGTTGTCTTTTGTATTTTTCCAATGTTTATAGGTATTATCTGTAAAAGAAATGCAATTCCTTATTATTATTCCTATTTTATAATGAAGAATTTGAGACCATGGGAAATTAATACACTTGCCCATTGTCACTCAGTAGCCAGCAGAAGCTATATTTTAACTCCAGGTCAATCTCAATTTAGAGTTTGCACTATATGCATATATGAAATTTAGTCTACCACAGGGCTAAATGAGTTTACTAAATATTAATAGTTTAGTTCAAAATGACACTTTCTGGTTTACTATGTGGATTCTGATATTTCAACAAGAATCAAAACTACCATCTGATTGAATGTCATTTGTTTTAGTTGAGTGTTGTTTCTTTAGTTTTGTTCAATTTATCTTTCACCTGGTATGGGCATGGTCAAGAGATAGTAATTGTATCTTTGTTCCACTGTTAGACATCAGAGTTATTTGCTAAACTAGAGAAAAAGCATTCCACTTTACTAAGGGGGAAGAGAATCAAATTAATTTATCACATATACTTAAAACTTAAAAAGTAAAATTTTTCTAGGAAGCAATTTTTGAAGACATATTTAACTTTAAGATCAAATATATGCTTCAAACTACACATCCAGATATTTGTAGTGTTTCAGGTTTCGGATAATAAAAAGGGCATAAATAACATGCATATCTTTTCACTACCAGCATCCCTTTAAGTCCACGTGACATTGGGGGCATGTATATTTTTTCTAGAAAAATAAATATATTAACAATAGGTAATTGTTTAGTTTTTCACTTTAATGGACTCAATCAGATTTAATTACACTTGTTAGAAGTTTATTTAGTTTATTGACCTTTTTAAAGAGCTAGATTTAGATTGTTGATTTTTGCTACTAATTTAGGATGTTTTTGGCCATGACTATTTTTTTGACTTTTATAAGTTTCTGGTTTTAATCTCTTTTTTGGTACTTTATTTGGGTTTGCTTGGTTTCTCCTTTTCTAGCATTTTGAATTCAAAGCTTAGTTCATTTATTTTCATTGTCTCTTGTTATGACACATCTTCTCTGGACATCTCCTACAACTTTTGATATATAATGTTCTTATTTGTGTTCATTTCTAAATAGATGGTAATGGCAGTTTTGATTTACATCTTAGTCTGGGTTTCCTTGAAAGCACTGCCTGAGACAAAGCTCAGGTGTAGGTAGTTTATTGGGGAATATGAGCCTAGGTATCAGGTGTGGGGGACAGTGGGAGTGAATAGGGAAGAAAAAAATGTGAGGACAAGGAGTCCCTATCAAGATGGGCAAAGGTGTTTCATCTCCTAGAATCTTTGGAGGAGCCTTTTGAAATATGTCTTAGAATTGCCCACCTGAAAACAAGATGTGGATACACTTATCCATCAGCTCCCAATTTTCAGTAACTTAAGGGTAGTTAGTTGTAAGAGTCTTAAGACTCTTGTACTTCAACGTTAAGCATACCTAAGTACTGAACAGATTCCTACAAGTGCACCATGCTGCAACATCAGAGAAGTCCTAGTGCAGGAAGAGAGATAAATAGATGTGTAGGACCCAAGGCCATGGTGCTCTCAGGTGCAAGTGCATAAATATCCCCAAAGCGTGTGTGGAACCAGTTGCTGCAGGTGTGGCTGCAGTAAGAGACAGTGTAGAGGATGTGAAAGTATACCAGGGTGAGAAAGGAAAAATAATTTTCCCTCTATTCTTCTGCGTTCTTGGGTAAGAACCCTCTGTAATCAAAACAGGTCAACAGGAGAAAAATAGAAGTTTAATAACATGTACCTATCCCGTATTAAATGGGAGATACCCAGGAAATGGAGTAACTTCCAATGGTTCAAGATTTCACCTTAAATATCATCCACACTAAAGAAAAAAGGCGATGTCAGTGGGTGGGGCAGTTGTGTTACAGAGCAAACAGAAGGTTCTTGAGACTGGCAAAACACTTCCAAAGTCTCACTTTCTCGAACCTGAGGGGTCAGTCTTCCACGGGCAATTAAGATCCCGGACGAGCCCCCAAAACTGTTACTGAGCAACAGAAAGGGTCCGTTATTGTCCGCCGCCTTATGGAAAGATGTCTCTCAAAGCCAGAGATTTGTGAA
>PVKU01009726.1:0-58977 GCA_004027475.1 Anoura caudifer
AAAAAAAAATCCCAAGAAGGCTTGTTGCTAAAATTGCTAAATATCAGAAGCAGCCTTTTCTGGAGGCAATTACAGTCTTCCCCAACAGCTTGCCCTATTCCCATTTGGCAGGTCTTCCACGGGTTTTAAAGGCCCAAAACCCGTTCTATCTCTGTAACCCATACGTTACCATGAGCACATGCAGTGATCAAACATTTTAAATGCGGCTGCTGCAACTGAGAACTGAACACAGTCATACCTTGGTACTCATAGGCTTCAGAACTTGTCAAACCTTGTACTTGTTTCATTTTGATAAGAAAAAAAAAGTTTCAGCACTCCATGCTTGCTCAGGACTCATTGCACCTGCTAGAACTTGTATGAGTTACTACGCCACCCCACAAGAGAAAATGCTTCATCACTCAGTACTCGTCAGTTTCAGCACTCACAAGAGTTCTAGAACAAATTAATGATGAGTACCGAGGCACCGCTGTATTTTATTTTTTATTTTATTTTATGTCAATTACAATTTAAATTTGAATAGCCATTGTTGCAGATCCCAACCCTTCCCTAATTAAGGATGTTGAACCCTAACCCAACCACTGAGAGAGCCCACTGTGTGGGGTGGAAAGACAGCGGACTTCTCAGGGATGTTAGCTCCTCTTTAATGGGACAGGCTCAGCTGGGTTTGGACTTACCCTCTCGGAACTTTTCTGCCCTCTGATATGTCATCTCCTGCATCCCTCCCCAGTGCTAGGGCAAGGGTCCTCATAAGGAGTCTGTAATATCACTTTCCAGGACCAAGGGAGAGGTAACAGTTAAATTGGAAGGCATTCATTCTGCTGCTCTTTGAGTCTGGAGCCTTGGCCCACTAAGGCTCCCTGATCCCAGAAGCTGTAACTGACAAATTCCCCAGGCTGCATCCTAGGTGCGAGGTTCCATGCCTCCAGGCTTATTGCCCAAACAAAGGAGGAGAAAACAATACTTCACCAGAGCAATAAAAAGACAGTCCAATTCAAGGCTTTGAGTTTCAAAACAGGGCTTTGGAGGCTGCAATTGAAACATGAATTTAGGGGATAAAACTTTTTTTGAGCTTCCCAAAATTGAGCCTCAAGGACTCTGTGTAGGAAAAGAAGTGGCTTGGTATGATGCAAGGAAGATGGGCCCACTATAGAGGAGAATGTGACAGCTACTGTTTGAAGAAAAGGCCTAGAGAAACAGAGGAGGGTCAGTGAGGAAACCACTGATGGGCAACCGGAGACAGAGTAACAAGTGTGACCTGGCCCCTGAGGTGGAGAACCTAGTGAAAAACTAGCAAGGAGCACAGTGGGTGAGGCTCACAAGAAAAAAATGAGAGTTGCATCAGCAGCAAGAGCTATGGAGAAACTCACCCACAAAGGTGTATATTCGTTCCAGGAGGAGAGAAGTCCATCAATAACAAAGGTGAAAAAAGGAGTACAGAACACCCATCCTGCTCTGCTGTCCCTCTTCTGGTCAGCAATGGTTAGAGGCAAGAAGAAGACCCCCTCACTAAGCCAAGGTAGTTCCTGGCTTCTCTAAGTACTTGTTATATGCAAGGTCTTGGACTAAGTTTTAGGGGAAACATAAGAAAAATGATGCAGTAACAATCAGTCTTCATGTAGCTTTCTGTGAGTCCCAGGGAGTACAAAGTATGATAAATCCACATGGACAACAGAGTCATTCTTTTCTTTAGAATTCCCCACTGTGAGAGAGATTGTTTTTAAAGCAAAATATTTCCTGTTACGGAAAAAGGCCAATTATTGTATGTAAAAAGAATGGTAAATAAGAAAATCACCATTTTGCAAGCCCCAGCATAATCATCAATTCAGGCAAGGGTCATCAGCGGATGTTAAAATCATTGGCTATGCTACACACCTGAGAATCACCAAAATACACTGATGACACTCATACTGATGACACTCAATGTTGAGGAGGATGTGGTGCAACAGAAACCTTCATTCACTGCTGATGGGAAAGCAAAATGCGATAGCCACTTTGGAAGAATGTTTGGCAGCTTCTCAAAAACTAAACATAGTCTTACACAATCCAGCAATCATGCTCCTTGGTATTTACCCAAAGGATTTGAAACCAGGCCCACAAAAACCTATACACAGATGTTTTTAACAGTCTCACTTATACTTGACAACTAAGATATCCTTCAACAGGTAAATGGATAAATACACTGTGGTACATTGAGACAAATAAATAGGTATATTCACAGATAAATAAATTGTGGGATATTACTCAGGTACAAAAACAAATGAGCTCTCAGGCCATGAAAAGACATAGAGAAAATGTAAATGCATATTAGTAAGACACCAATCTGAGGATAGGAAGATGAGGTACATATATACGATGGAATATTACTCAGCTATAAAAAAGAATGAAATCTAACCATTTCCTACAACATAAATGGGCCTAGATGGTATTATACTAAGTGAAATAAGTCAGAAAAAGAAAAATACCATTTGATCCACTTATATGTGGAATCTAAAGAACAAAATAAAGAAACATGCAGAACAGAAACAAATTCACAGATACAGAGAACAAAGTGATGTTGCCAGATGGAAGGGGCTAAAAGGTAAAGGGATTAAGTACAAATTGGTAGTTACAAAATAATCATGAAGATGTAAAGTACAGCATAGAAAATATGGTCAATAATATTATAATAACTATGTATGGTGCCAAGTGGGCATGAGACTTATCAGAGGGATCACTTTGTAAACTACATAAATGTCTAACCACTATGCTATATACCTGAAGCTAATATGAAATAGTACTGAATGTCAACTATAATTGGAAAGTAAAAAAATTAATTAAAATAAAAACATTTGGTGATTGTGATTAATTCAGTTCAAGACACCTAGGTGTCAAAAAGTACAAGAGCATTTGATTACTCCCAAAGTTCAGTGAATTGTTGTATTAGTTTGCACAGATGGAAAACAAATCTCAAAACATTTTTTTCAATAAAATCTAGATAGTTATAAAAAGAAAAAGAAAAAAGGCTGAATACTGTATAATTCCAATTATATGACATTCTGGAAAAGGTGAAACTATGGAGACAATTTTAAAAAATCAGTAATTTCCATGGGCTGCGGGAGGGAGAGATGAATAGGTGGAACACAGAGGAATCCTAGAACGGTAAAACTATCTTGTATGACACTATAATATTGCCAAATGGTACGTCTGTCAAAACCCAAGACTGCAATAAACCCTAAAGTACACTGTGGACTTGGGGTGATAATGGCGCAACAATGTAGGCCCATTAACCAACATACCATCTGGTGCAGGCGTTGAAAGGGGTGGAGGCAATGGGTGTGGTAGGGGAGAAACTTTCTGTGATTTCCATTCATTTTGCTGTGAACCTAAACCTGCTCTAAAAAATAGAGTCTATATATTTTTTAAAGTCCCTACTTGAAAGATTGTGGGAAGCCATTGTAGGTACAGGGGGCCCAAGTGCCATCCCACGAACTACTAATAACTAGTAACTGTTGAAAGGTGCAGTTTACAATGGAGAAAGCTTGTGATTTCTGCCTTCTCCTAGGAATTAAATTTAGCATCTTAATAGTGGAACAGTCTGACACCAGACCTTGTAACAGGTTATAATATGAAGTGTTCAAAAGTATGTATGATATTTTCTTTCTAAAGAAATGTTTAATTGGAACATAACCAAGGCTCTGGGTCTAACTGAAGTTTGCAGAAGATACAGGGGAGAAAGGTCCTGTTAAATGACACCATGGAAAAGTCAGTCAGACAAAGAGAGAATATAGGACATTGTATAAGACACTTAGCCTGCGCTTTTCAAAAGGTCAGCGACGTGTATTTTTTTTAATGGCTTTGAGATGGACAGAGCTGTTCTAGGCAGAAAGTTACTAAAGAGATAACACAGCCAAATGCAATACATAAAACTTGATAGGATTTGGGGGACAAATGGGGAAACTTGCATAGGGATTAACATTGCATAGTATTATAGAATTAATGTTAGTTTTATTGGGTTTGGTACTTTTCCTCATGTAGATAACTTCCTTCTTCAGAGATGAGAGCTGGATACTTTCATTGTGTCCAATCCACAAACTTTCTTTTAAATGGTTCTCCAAAAGAAAGAAGATAGAAAGAAAATATGGTAAAACATGAACAATTTTGTTTGGTCTGAGCATAGGTTCTTCGAACACTTATGTGTTATTTCTTCAGGTTCTAGTGTGCTGAGAAATTTTCATAATAAAACATTGAGGAAAATAATGTAAGCTGATCATCAAGTTCAGATGAGTCAGCAACTGAGTTTCACATTTTCCTCACTGAGCTAACGAAGTATTTCTTATTTCTGTTCTCCTAACATAAAGAGGTCAGTGTACCCATATGAGGGCTGATGATAACGGCAGCGTCGCACATATCAATTACTTTAAACACATACTTCATGGTCACGCCTTTACTCCAGGCAGCTGTGACAGTTGAAAACCCAGGAGTTAAGTCACACATTGCAGTAACATCAAATGGGTGAAATCCAGGTAACTTTTCACGGTTGACTCCACTATCTGGCACCCACACAAAAAGTGTGGGAGGACACACCAAACTGAAAGCTTTTAAGAGACTGCTTCCAGCAGTCGACACCAGCTCTGTTTGCTTCATCCCCTATGAGGATCCTTGTGCCTCCAGAGTGCAACATTTCTGTAGGTAAGATTAAATAGGACAAATTATTTCTGTAGGACAAATTATTAGGTGCGTGCTCCTGACAGTTTCTCTGGGCACAGTTTAGTACAGTTCCCAAACAGGAGTGGGACTTAATTTCATTACCATCTCCAGTGTCTCTTTCTTCTTCTTTTTTAATTGTTCTCACTCAGTTTGCTGATTTTTGGCAGGGTGAGAAGAGGTGGTGAAAAGTCAGGATGATAAGCAAGAAAGGGCAGGGGGATGAGACATACTTGGGGGCCCAGCTGGGTGAAGGTGAACATATGGAATTGGCCTCGCAACGGTCCTACACTTACAAACAGCTCACAGGAAGAATGAAAGTCAGACAAACTCCTGTACAAACCCTTTTCCCAAGCCCACCTCAGCAATTTCACAGTTGAGGCAAACTCTAAAATGTACAAAAAAGCCTTTCAGGCTTCCGCAAGATTTATCTTTACGGATGACAAGCTGCAGACTCAGCGTTGTTATGAGAGTCTCTAGTGCCAAGGACAGAATCAATATTTGCATGGCATTTTACAATTTACAAAATGCTTTATTGTATTTGTTGTTTTGAGATTTTATCATTCCTGAAAATTGGTAATTTTTACAACATTCTCACAGTCATGTTTTAACCTGAAGTGCTTAGGACGTGCTTGAAAAATGAAAGGAGGTACTTGTGACTTAAAGCCTAGTTTATTCAGGTTTCTTAGTGTGTAGGGATCAAAGGAGCAAGAGCTCTGGAACCATAGCGTGGCCTCCAGTCCCACTTCTATGTAAGCACCACGTAACCCTTGGCAAGTTATGTGCCTACCTGAATCCCATACTTACCCACAGGGCTATTTGGGGGATCAAATAAAGTAAGGCATGTACAGCACATAATACCGTTGAGTACTTATGCTCGTCATAATGTCTAATGATTTTTTTCTGTCTTGTTGCCATGACTGTCCAAGGACCCACCTGGGAGCAATCTGGCTTTCTGGCCAACAATTCCTACATCCAGGACTTATGTGTACTTTTCTTCTTTGTTCCAAACTGAGTGCTTTCAGCAGCCTGGGAGTGAGGTCTCTTAATTCAGGGAACGTTTAAACAATAAATAGTTGGAGACATGTCAAAACTCTTGTCCTCAGAATGGTCCCAAAGTGTAACAATATATTGCTAAAATTGAATAAGTTTTATAGAAAGCTACTTGAATTTTTTCTAGATAAATCATCTACTTTGAGAATAAATTTTCTCCTACAAAAAAGTATGACAAAAGTCATAATCTTCTCTTGTTCTCCACATAAAAATCCTGTGACCCAGAATGCGTTGTCCATCACACTTGCATTTATTTTGAATAGATGACAAGATATCATTTCTCCTCATAATCAAAATATACTACATGTTGCCAGGATTGTGCTTCAGCCAGAAAAGTTTATATAAGCCTGTAAAAGACAGTGAATTTCCTCTAGCTTGAGTCTTTCCTGATTATAAACTTGAAATGTGCATTAACTCTTAATGAACATTAAGGTAAGTGAAAGTTCCTAAAATTTTCCAAGGAAAATATCATTAGGGATATGGTCAATATTCTTAATAAATCCAAATAAATTAATGAAAGACATCTGTAATGCCTTTTTTCCTTGCTCTGTCTTAAAAGCAAGCTTCCCTGGGATTTTTCTTCCCTCCCCAAATCCAGATAAATATTTATAATGGTGTTCTGGAGATAATGTTCTTTTTCTGTCTTATCTCTGTGGCAATTTCTGGCAGATCAGGGCTACCAGCAAGATGAAAACAGCCTGGGTCCTTCAGAGTCCTCACTTGGGTCTTCAGGATATCTCAAAATTAACTCCTGACTCATATAAAATGAATGTAATGCGAAGATCATTCTTTTTACCAGACTTTTAGTGTTTGCCTTCTTTTTTCTCTTTGCTACATCTCTTAGCACTTGAGAGCCTGGAGAGTGAAGTCACCTGCAGGTTTAGCTTCCATCTTCATTGTGTCACCTGTGTGCCCATAGGATAGTTTGCTTAGCCTTTTAGTAACTCTGTTCTTCACTGTGAAACAGGACACCCCTTGCAAGAGTTAAATGCACACAGAGCACTTAGAATTTGCCTGAATTGTAGCAAGATTCCATATATATTGCTTTATTATTAATAGTATTATTATTTTAGCAGCTGTAATCTGTTTTAATGTGGGTTCTATAGATGTCCACATCTTATTTCTACAGGAAATGATTGTGTAAGAATGTTCAAGTGTAACAGAATATGATTATCAAATATCAAGGGTGTGTCACAAGAAACAAAAAGAAATGCTATACTATTTTTGTCGAAGGTGGGTCTGGGAAAAGTACACGTTAGCTCTGAGAAAAGTCTATTCTAATGGTAAAGGCCTGGACTACAATTCAGAAGACCTCTGTCTGTGATCCTAATGTTGATTGTTTTATTAGCTAACTATATGACCTTGAATAAAGCTACTCAATATTTCTTGTCTCAGGTCCCCACTGTAAAATAGTAATAACTATATCTGGTTTGACTGTCTCAGAGGGCTATTGTAAGGACCAGGTGAAAACATATAAAGGTTTTCATTGTGTTATGATGTTATTTTATTGTATTGAAAAACTACCTGATGAAAAGCAAATTTCTATTGCATATGAGATCATAAAGTGAGTTTATATAGTAGAAAAATAACCAGATTTGGAATCCAAAGTCTTGGTTTACTAGTCATATAAGATTGGGCAAGTCAAGACTGAAGCTCCTTATGTCTTTAATTATAAAGCTGCCCTGGTAATCTGTGATCGACCTATAGGCCAGATTAGGTTATATGTAAGAAGGTGCTCTGTAAATTGGAAATATTCTTGTTAACATAAAATATTTTATAATCATTATTTATATAATTTAAAAATTCAACAATTTTAGCAGTTGTTGCTATAAAAAACATTCTGGATAATCAATGCCTCAGGGTAAATCCTCTTATACTAAATACTTCACGTATATTGCAATTGTGATAATGTAATGAATTTATCAGTCACCTTTTTTTCTCATTAGGGTATTCCCTTCTTCTGTGAATCAACATGGATTTGATTTTGGACACCTCCATATTTTTGGCAAAATGTTCATATCATTTTTTAGAATCTTTAGCTTACAAGATAATTCCCAAGAGAAAAAAGAATGTTGCTGGAGAAGTTGTACTTATAACAGGAGCTGGAAGTGGACTTGGGAGGCTAATGGCCATAAAATTTGCCAGCCTTGGAGCCATTTTAGTTCTATGGGACATTAACGAAGAAGGCAATATGGAAACATGTAGACTGGCCAAAGAAAAGGGTGGTGAGAAAGTATTTGCCTATAAGTGTGACTGCAGCAACAGGGAAGAGGTCTACAGAGTTGCTGATCAGGTAAGCTGATTGGCATCCTTCTTAGTTTCTATGCCCAAGAAAAAATATTGCATCTAGTGTGTGCTTTTACAAAGCAAGGAGAAGAAAAGGTTGTCACAGACTTCTTCTAAGATCTCTCCATGCCTCTTTCTTGAGTCTGTACATAAGGAATCTGACTTTGCAGCCTCCACAAAGGGGCATAGAATAAAATGATGCAAGTGGGAATTTGATGAACTTTCTGAGTAGTTGCCCAACTGCTTTCTTGGCAACTCATTTACAATCAGGTGTCAGCAGAAACTAGGGCTAGTCCTGGTGCTGTTGCTCACTGGTTGTGCAACTTTTACCAACTTACCTGCTCTCTCTAGAGCTTGGGCAGGGTGACAGTGACCATTAGTTTTTTCTTATATAACTAAGAATGTCTTACATCAAAGATTCCAAAAACAGTTTCTGATTTCCAGCCAAGATAGAGGCGGAGGTAAATATGCTTTGCTTCCTCACACAACCAAAAGAGGGACAACAACAAATTTAAAAACAAAGTAAAACCAGAACTGCTAGAAAACTGAACTGTATAGAAGCCAAACAACCAAAGAGTTAAAGGAGAAACTTTCAGACTGGTAGGAAGTGGGGAGATGGGCAGCCAGGCAGAGAGGCTGCACTGCAAGGTGCCAGCTGGCAGACCAGGTGGTCCCACGTTCACATGTGGATAAGCTGGGAGGAATAACTGGGGAGTGAGACAGACCACACAACCCAGGGTCCCAGTGTGGGAAACTAAACTCTCAAAACCCCCTGGCTGTAAAAATCTGTGGGGCATGTGGTAGTGGGAGAAACTCCCAGCCTCACAGGAGAGTTCATTGGAGAAACCCATGGGGTTCTAAAATATACATAAATCCACCCACCTGGGAATCAACACCAGAAGGGCCCAATTTGCTTGCCAATAGTGGGGGAAGTGACTGAAAGCAGGATGAGAACCAAGTAAGTGGCATTGTTCCCTCTCTGATCCCTCCCCCACATAGAGTACCAAAACACAGTGGGTTACCATGACCTGGTGAATACCTAAGGCTCTGCCCCTTACAATGTAACAGGTGTACTGAGACAAAGAAATATGGCCCAAATGAAAGAAAAGATCAAAACTCCAAAACAAGAACTAAGTGATGAGGAGATACTCAACCTATCAGATGCAGAGTCCAAAACACTCGTAATCAGGATGCTCACAGAAATGGTTAACTACAGACACAAAATACAGGAAGACATGAAGGCTATGCAAAGTGAAATAAAGAAAAATCTACAGGGAACCAAGATGTAAAGGGAAGGAAACTGGGACTCAAATCAACAATTTAGACCAGAAGGAAGAAATAAACATTAAACCAGAACAGAATAAAGAAACAAGAATTCAAAAAAATGAGGAGGGGCTTAGGAACCTCTAAGACAACTTTAAACATTCCAACATCTGAATCATTGGATACCAGAAGGAGAAGAAGAGCAAGAAATTCAAAATTTATTTGAAAAAATAGTGAAGGACAATCTCCCCAATCTGGCAAAGGAAATAGACTTCCAGGAAGTCCAGGAAGCTCAGAGAGTCTCAAAGAAGTTGGACCCAAGGAAGCACACACCAAGACATATCATAATTAAATTACCTAAGATTAAACATAAGGAGAGAATCTTAAAAGCAGCAAGAGAAAAAGAGATAGTTACCTGTAAAGGAGTTCCCATAAGACTATCAACTGATTTCTCCAAAGAAACCTTGCAGGCAAGAAGGAGCCAGAAAGAAGCATTCAAAGTGATGAAAGGCAAGGGCCTACATCCAAGATTACTCTACCCAACAAAGCTATCATTTAGAATGGAAGAGCAGATAAAGTGCTTCTCAGATAAGGTCAAGTTAAACGAGTTCATCATCACCAAGCCCTTTTTATATGAAATGTTAAAGGGACTTATCTAAGAAAAAGAAGATTGAAAACTATGAATAATAAAATGACAACAAACTCACAACTATCAACAACTGAACCTAAAAACACAAAAACAAACTAAGCAAACAACTAGAACAGGAACAGAATCACAAAAATGGAGATCACATGCAGAGTTATCAGTGGGGAGTGAGAGGGGAAGAGAGTTGGAGAAAGATACAGGGAATCAGAAGCATAACTGGTAGGCACAAAATAGACAGGGGAGGGTTAAGATTAGTGTAGGAAATATAGAAGCCAAAGAACTTATATGTATGACCCATGGACATGAACTAAGGTGGGGGAATGCTGGTGGGAGGGGGGATGCTGGTGGAAGGGGGAATGCTGGGCGGAGGGAATTAAAGGGGAGAAAAAAATGGGACAACTATAATAGCATAATTAATAAAGTATACTTTGAAAAATAGATTCCATCTCCTTCTTGGGCTCATGTTCCTCCCTTGCAATTGATCTAAAAGCCCTTGCTTACATCTATCCTCTTGTCAAGTCAATGGGATGTTCTTCTCTAAAAGTTGGACTCCCTTGGATATCTTTCTGTCTTCTCTCCAAAGTAGAGTAAGTAATCCTTCATGCCAACCTCATCTCAGGAATATTATTAACCCATCTTTCAAAACTTATTTGACTTGACTGCATCAGGAGCAATATTTACCTACAATCTCACAATTATATTATCTGGAAGGCTCAATGCAAAACAGTGCATGGACCAGGAATAAGAAAATCAAGTCAAGACAGGTAGTACTTCCTGTTCAAAAACAAAGAAACAGATTGTTGTATCAGCTCAAAAGATTCCAGTTCAAGGCAAAAAAGAAAGTCTTCAAATGCTCGTTAAATGTGCGTCATGCTTTCCCTCTGGGTCAGCTTTATCAATGTTACCTACAAAGCCTTACTTTGAGACAAAACTGTAAGAGAGAGAAACAGTCCCCATGGTTTTTTTCTGGAGCATGCTTGCCTCTGAGTAGGGCGGGTGGTACATTTTGAATTATGCAAGCGGGTAAGGTGGGCAATGCAGAAGGGAAGGATGAAGGAAAATGCTGTAGTACAGCTGTGGACCACAGGGAAACATCATCCACAGACAGGAATTAAATCTGGGGAGGTCTTTTGGACAGAAGTGCACAGGCTTACAGAGGTAGCTGGGCAGTGGGCCAAACACATCTGTGCCTGGGATGTCTTCATGCCAAACACTGGCCAGGTTCCAGGGGAATGGAATGTGTTCCTGCCAGCTGATTCACAGAAGAGTCAGGAAGGAGATGCGTGAAGAAGAAGTAACTATCCAAGACACCGTGCTGAAGGGAAACCTAACTTCCACCTGAAGAAAGGCATTTGGAAGCATGTAGGGAGACAGAATCAGACATCACCCACACACTACCCTCGGCATTAGCAACTGGCAGGGGAGGGTTAATAGCACAACAGAGATAGGAGGTAGAGAAAAGATGTAATATTGGGTCATCTCTACACACACAAAAACAAATCAAGATTCTTTAAGCAAGATTGACAAATCACAGTGATTTATTTACTATAATTGATCATAAACTTACTTTAAAATTGCTGATGTTCTATGTGCAAGATCAAATACCTAGTTTTAAAGAAACTACCTTAATAAATTTTTTAAATGATATAGAAATGTATCATATGAAAATGATATGGAAACACATATGAAAATGTAAATACCTCCAATGAATAACATCTGCCTCACTTCCATCCAGGTTAAGGAAGACGTTGGTGATGTGACCCTCCTCATTAACAATGCTGGTGTGGTGACAGCAAAGCTGTTTCTCAACACTCCAGATGACATGGTGGAAAGAACATTTCGTGTAAATGTTCTATCTCATTTCTGGGTAAATCTTCATTTTTTTTTTCATTTTATTTTATTGATAAGTGGGAAAATTCTATATCTGTAAACAACTATTCAGCCATTTATCTGTATACATACCTTTGTGAATCTACCATTCACAGACTCCTGGCCTCTCATCCAGGTTTCCCCTTGCCACACACACTCGGCTTAGTTATTCCCGTTCTTGCCCTGTTACAAATGCTCAGCGAAGGGCCCTTCCTTCTAGTCTGGTCCCAGGATTTTTTAGGCTGTTCAGAAATCTCCCCACCAAAATACAAATAGAAGTGACAGCCATTATACAAAAGAGATTTAATTTGTTCATGAGTGAAAGAGAAGCTCGTGTAGAAAGAAAGTGGCTATTTTTAGAGTCATGGTTTATGTGAGTGTGTGACTGGGCATCGAAACAAAGGAAATAAGCTGTGACTGTCCCAGACACTGCTGTAAGTTCTTTTCCTGCACATGGTAGCCATGGTGCCATTTTCATTCTCATTTTACAAATAAGGAAACTGAGGCTTAAAGGGTTTTAATGACTTTCCCAAGGTCCTGCAACTGCTAAGTGATGGCCCATACTCAAAAAAGGAGGAAGCAAGAGAGAAAGGAAGGACTCTTTACAGAAGGACAATTAGTAAATTTATAACTCAAGGCTAGCTTTCTTAAAGCCTAGAGTGTTTAGACCAGTGCTATCCAGTAGAACTATCTGTGATCATGGAAATGTTCTTTATCTGTGCTTCCCAATATGGTAGCCACTAGTCAACCACAGCTATTGAGCACTTTAAATATGGTTGGTGGGACTGAAGAACTAAACTCTTAATTTTATGTAATTTACTTCATTGAAATGCATATTTAAATAGCCACATGTCTAGAAGCTATCATCTTGGATAATGCAACTCTGGAAAACAGATAGGAGGCTGAAGGAGACTTGCATTACCAAGGGAGTTTCCACCAAGAGAGCTTCTACTTGAAGCTGTGGTGAAATAAACAGATACACGAAGGTGTGGGGCACGCAGGAGGCACAGAGGGCTGGAACTGGGCCTTGTGAGTCACGGAGAAGGGAGAGAGGCACAGGGCCTCAATCCTCTGTAACTCCAAGTACAGGGCCTTGGAATGTGTTTGCTTCAGGTATCCCAGGCTACTCTTTCTTTCCACTCAATGCTTCTATACACAGTCCCTCAGGTCCTTAGAACTATTTCCTTGACCTTCTCTTTTGGTCACTGGAAAGCCCCGCCTGGAGCCCAACAAACTTCTTTCAACCAATATTTATTTAATGAGCACCTAGCACAGTACCTGACGTACAATAGGTGTTCCATAAATATTTATGAAATGACTGATTTTCTTTCCCTCTCCCACCCCATCTAAAATGTCTTTGGGAAGGGGAAGTATCATCTTGGCAGATGGAGCTAGGGGGCGCTCATATCTAACCACATCACAAACAGAAATTATCCTTGATTCCTCCATTGCCCTAATGCCAGCATCCTTGGCTCTCCACACAAAACATGCTCAAGTACACTCATTTTCCTCCTTCTCTGTTGCTAGCCCAGGTCCAAGGCTTTGTAATCTCTTGCCAGCAGTTCAGCATGTCCTTCCATTTTCTAACCTGCCTTGAGACAAGAACAAATTGATCTTTAACCAAATCATCTCACTCCCCTGCTCAAAAAATTTCAGAGCATTCCAAATGCACTCGGAACAACATACAGTTATCTACCATTGCCTGTAGGCCCCTATATGATGTGGTAATATCCTCCTATATGTCACCCACCTCTCATTTTTCTCTACATTCTGCTCACTTTCTATACTCTAAGGATCCTGAAAAGACCCCAGTGCACATCGAGCTCTTACCTATACGAGGGTCTTTGCCAAGTTTTTCTCTCTGACAAGAATATTCTTTCTCCTGACTCTCACATGGTGGCTCCTTCTCATCATTCAGCCCTCATGTAGGCTCTGAATTTGCACCTGTATTTTGTGTGTTCCAGCCTGTTTGGCTTAATTCACTTACATAGTAACAGAAAAGGTATTAATAAATACATACATTTATTTTTGCTTATTAATTTTAATATGCATTCATATGTGACCTTAAACATATAAAATATATATAATTGTATAATAATATCATGGTTAGTTTTCAATCATAACTTTAAAAGGTCATTAACTGTATAATCATATTAGAAGATATAGTATATACCATATTAAATTTACCTTCTCAATTCAAGCTTTACATAAACAAGTCAAAATTATGCTAGCTGACCCCATACCTTTGCTCCACAAATATTAATTTTTAAAAAAATTTTATGGATAACCAAGGATTTCTCAGAAATTTACCCAATTTGATATTATCTTAAAGTATTCAAGTAATTTAAGTTGACACTACAGAGTAGCACAGTCATTGGAGTAGCACAGTTATTTGACAGTCACATTAAAAGGCTGTCAAAAAGATGACATGGAAAAATTGTAAAAGTGCAAGTGGAGTAGCTAAGTTCAAACAATAGGCAGAACTGTCTGAAGTTCAAAAACACCAACCCTTTTTCTTTACAATAAAGTTTCCACTTGTTGTAATTCAGTTTAACCTTGAACACACATTTGCATTCATCATAACCTGAAATATTTTGTAAAAAAAACAATGATAACTCTTTGGCCCGTAACCAGTGTGAAAAAAGTTAGGCTCATTAATTAGGCTTTTCTGTGACAAAAACCAAGTCTTACATCAAATTCAATAAAATAAAATGAAGCAAATCTGATGCTTGTTTGTATTACACCCCACATTTGATAAAATTATGAAAAACAGATACAGTTCTTTATCAAACAAGTCTCATTAGTTCACAGATTTACCTTGATTATGAATAATGTGTAAACCTGGATCAATATATAATTCTCTAGTAACTTCCTAGGTTATAAATGCATTTTACAAGTTTCATTAATTGCTCACTGAACACTTAACGCATTCCTTTTCCTTCTCTTTGATGGTGGAGATTCTTACAGTGAGAGCAAATGATGAGTTTCTATGATAAACTCATCTTCTAAAACGTCCTAAAATGCCTTCACTGATACCTAGGGCTCAAACACAAACAGACTCTTGAAATACCTAGTCACTTTTCTCTTTGTGAGAAAATTTTTCTCAACTGGACATGGAAAACCAGTAGCAACTTCAGCCTTAGCTCGAAAGCCAGTACACATATAGATACACTGGGGCGGCAGGGGGTGGGTGTAGGGGGTGGTCTGTGGAGAAAAACAAACAAAACCCAGCGCCTGCGAGTGATTAGATCCCTGTGAGCAGACAACTGCTTACCTGATTCCTTTTAAATTTCACCACTGTTCAGCCATATGACAGAATGGGCCACTACTTTACCTCCCTTTCATCTAGGGAGTTTCATTGCCTCAATCCATGAAATTCCTTATCAAAAGTAATACTGACACACACCTTCAACTCCGTTACTCAGCTTCACATTATTGAAAGTTTAAAACTGTCAGATACCCATAATGATGCTGCAGCTGGACCTCCAGACCCTAAATCCTACAAAGTCTACTAGATAATCACTCTGGAGACGCCTTCTGGGTCCCAGGCTGGATTTTTTACACACTTGTGCTGAAAGGCAATGTACAATTCTTGCCATTTACAACAGCCTGCAATAATGAGTAATGCAACAATATTTTTTAATTTTGAATTTTTGAACAAAGAGGTCATTACCACAAGAGACAGAGGTATAAAATGCTATCACATTTGAACATGAGATGTCAAAAAAGGCCAATTATCTGTATCTAAACAGAAACTCACCAATCAATTCTATAGTTCTGGAACAAGATTAGTGAGACCTAAAGACCTTGCAAGCAAAGGTGACATTCTCTGAACCAGTAGCTACTACCTACGCTGCTGGGTCATTGTATGTAATCAGCAGGCTGTGCAAAACTCTTAACGCAAAATTCTGATATCGTTAAAATCGTAAATCTCATAGAAATATGGTGAGGATGGCCTGTCAAGGTTTTACTTAATTCATTTATGGGACAATTAGCAGAATAATACAGCTAATAAATTGATGACATGAGGAATTTGGATTTGTATAGTCAACGAAAAAGAACGCTGAAATGAGTTCACTAAACTCTTACCTCCAAGATTATAAAAAAAAACTACACCTATTAGTTTTCTACATGTTAACCTCTAATTTTACAGGATTGTGAAACATCTGGGTCCTAATAATCAGTCCAAGTTACATTGCCAGAGAGTTAGATAAACCTCTGACAAGATTATTAGAAAATGTTCTAGTATGTTGAAAGTCACACAGTCATCTATTCGCTTTATTTCCAACTTTTGGATTATTATTTCTGAACAGAGGTTAGATTTAAAATCCCAGTATCAGAGAAAAGGAGAATGGAGAAGCTCCTTGAGAGAATCTAGGAAGCACAGGGTTAAGAGAACTGGAACTTTTTCATGACATGGGATCTTAGGATACTGAATTAATATCTCAGCTGAGGATGAATAAGAGGATTTTACCAAAATACCAATAACTAAAAATATATCTAAATCATGGTAGACAATTGCAAAGCACTTCATTTACCAGCCTGTCTTCCTTGCATTGAAATTCACCTTTCTTTGGGCAGTTTTTCTCATTCTGTCAATCCACAGGTGTGAAGAGGAATCTTGTTCATCATAAAGCCAAGAAGGTGAATGTGATTAAATTTTAATACAAATGGCTGAAAACTACATGGAAAAGCTCAGCATATTAGAAAAACTAGGTTTTAAGGGGATTTTTTAGAGCAAAATATAAAGAGAAACATTGTTTTAATTCAAAGGAAAAACGAATCAAATAGTATTTCTTATATATTAACACATAATAAATTTTAAGATCCTTAAGGAGAGTGACTACATGTACTGCTATAGGATTTAACACATAGTAACTGTTATGTAAATATTTATTAAATGAATCTGAAAATTCATCAAATACTTATTAAGCAAATAAAATAATAAATGAATGAAATACTGATCCCATGTATTTATATCTTCCAGACTTGTAAGGCCTTCCTTCCTGCCATGATTAAAGCTAACCATGGTCATTTGGTCTGTATTTCAAGTGTAGCAGGATTAATTGGTATTAGTGTACTATCAGGTGAGTACTTAACCATGTGTCTGTATATTATCCAGTCCATGGCACCTGGAAATTAAAACTCTTTCAAGGTATAGAAACTCTTCTTGCACCAAGGGGAAATTTTTCATACTATTTATAACACCAGCATTACTTCCCATTTTCCTATTTAAAATAGCAGTGGCAAAAGGAGGTACTCTCTTATAAAAAAAAAGACAGAGAGAAAAATGTGCCACTTGGCTCATTAGTCTTTTTGAATTAAGAGAAACTGAAATAATTTCCATT
This sequence comes from Anoura caudifer, assembly GCA_004027475.1. Lineage (NCBI taxonomy): Eukaryota > Metazoa > Chordata > Mammalia > Chiroptera > Phyllostomidae > Anoura > Anoura caudifer. The sequence continues at coordinate 17,149 of PVKU01009726.1, forward strand.
TCTTTTGGGGGTCTATAGTGTGGACATACAGGAGTACAGTGGCCACAAAAATGACTTTAACAATGATGCTTTGTCCCCAGGATAAACCATAGAAAAGAAAGAGATTTTCAATTTTTTAAATAATTCTATAAATTAACATGTCCATTTTTATTACTAACAGTTCTTCACTTTGTTTTAGATTATTCTTCAAGCAAATTTGCAGCTTTTGGCCTTGCAGAGTCTCTCTTGTTTGAATTAAAACTAGTAGAGAAAAGTAATATTAAAACCACCATTGTTTGCCCATATCTCATCAAAACTGGAATGTTTAATGGTGCTACAAGCAAGTAAGTGAACACTTAGAGTAATTTTTGTTTTTATAATAATCTTCTAATGTATGTTAATTATCTTTCCATTTTGAATTTCTGAAACATGGACAGTAAAACAAAAGAAATAATTTAAATGCCTAATATAGTAAAAAGAAAAATCAATATGTATTAAGCTAATGAATTTATTTAATTTAAAAATATTAATATAGGTTATAAAGTTCATGGTATGGTGAAAGCTTAAACCTAAACAGCTAATCAGAATAATACAATATAACAGAAAAATTGGAAGTCAGATTTTAATAAAATATTTAGCATTATAGTATTCATAAGTTCTTTCCTAAGAAGTACACTGAAGTAAAAGTAATCCAAATGATAAACTATTTTGTAAGATTAATTAATATATGTGGGAAAGTATTGGGGAAGTATGTTTTGATATAGAGGTTATATTTGGTAGAGCAGTCCAAATAAGGATGCACATGAAATATGAGGGCTTGTACACAAAGAAGCCAATCAGTAGAATATATTGAAATGTAGAAACATGATTGAGAACAAGTATAGCCATCAGAATTGCTAAAAAGAAGATGGACATGGCACAGATTATATTAATCAGCTATAATAATAGGAAAGAGAGGTAGTCAACAAAAAGGCTGGACAGAAAGCAATGAGACTATTTAGAGTCTAGTAAAACTATAAAATTAGATAGAAAGTGCCAAAACAGGTAGTGAAGAGTTTACAGAATATAAATGGGGAAAATTTCTCACAAAAACACATCTATTTAGCTGGTCAAAATTAGCAAAAACAATCATTCAAGATCTTTGGAGGTTGATCAAAGGGCATGTAACAAATTGGAAAGTATTTATTCAAAAAATATCTACTGGGAGACCATAGCATTGGGGCTATCCTCCCAAAGCTCTGCCTTGTAGAATGATTATTTCAGTGGGCTTGACAACCAAGTGGCAGCTTTTAATTCACCCAGTTCCCTGGGGCAGAGTAGCTATTCTGGATAGCTTGATAGCAAGTGAACATCAGAAGATCTCATTTTCTATGGAAGGCCTATATTGAGTATATGGACTCAGCAAGACTGTATTTGTTCCCTTTCCCTCAACTCCCACTAGATAGGAAAGATCAGGGGAGAGGCTGTTGGTGAATTCCTCTTTCCAAAACAGCTCTTTGTTGTTAGAGAGCCACACTAGTTATTTCAGCAGTCAAGTGGTAAGTCCTATCTCTCCCATATTCTTAAGTTAGAAGATTTATTTTGGGTAGATTAACTAGACAGTAAATATTGGCAGATCCCAACCTCTGAGGCTCTGGGTTGTGAGAAATCCTACAGGGTGATAGCAGCGTCCAGGTGGTGACACTAATTCCTGCCAACTCTCAGATCCTGCTCAACAAAGAAAATTCATGTGGGGCTACCAGTGAAGAGTGAGTTTCTCATCACAACTTCTGCTTCATAACACTGAGCTTCTGCCAGGCGAGTGTCAAAATCAGCTTCAAAGACAAGAATCTCTCTGGCTCTAACCTGGGACCTAACTTTAAGTGGCTAAGACCATAGATCAAAGCATTATCCAGAAAATAGTGCAACCGACTACTATATTGTGAAGGTTAAGAGCTGGATGAGAAATGAATAGAGGCAGACCAGCTAGAAACTTAAGAAAAAAAGACAGTCAAATATTGCTGGCTAAAATTACAGTTATCCCTGAAGTCAGGAAGACTGTACATATGCCCAAGATGGCATTCTCCAAGAAATGGCATTAAAAACTACACATCGCAGAAGAAATAGACTTCACTTAATTATTCCAGCCAAGTCACTAAATAAACAAACAAACAACCCTAACAACAAACTCCATAGAAGAATATATTATATAAAATGTCTACATTTAACAAAAAGTATATGATATGCAAAGACACAGGTAAGTGTGACTCATACATGAGAAAAAAATGTAGGCAATGTAAATTACCATGAAGGGGACCCAGATGTTGGACTTAGCAGACAAACTTCAAAGAAGCTATTATAAATACATTCAAAGATCTAAATAAATCCATATTTTTATAATGGAAAAAAGCATGATGTCAATGTTTCATCAAATATCAATAAGTAGATAGAAATTATTTTTGGATAAAAAAGAACCAAATGTAAATCTGATAGTGGAAAAGAACCAATGTAAATTTTGGAGTGGGAAAGAAAATAACTGAAAAGAAAAATTCACTAGAGTGGCTCAACAGTAGAACTGAGCTGGCAGAAGAAAGAATATGTGAACTTAAAGATAGATGGATAAGAATATGCAATTAGATGAAAACAGAGAACAAAAATGAAGAAACATAAACAGAGCCTCAGAGAAATCTGGAACACCATTAATTATATCACATCACCAAATGAGTAAAGAAAGAAATGAAAGGACCAGAAAAAACATTCAAAGAAATTATGGCTGAAAACTCTCCAAATTTAATTTAAAAATAAATAATTTACATATTTAGGAAGCTAAATGAGTCCCAAGTAGGATAAACATAAGGAGTTACACACTGAGACATATCATATATAAAAATATTGAAAAACAAAAGGAAAATTTTGAAAGGGCCAAGAGATAAAAATGATTCATTGTGTACAAAAGAACCCAAATGAAATAAATACCTGGTTTCTCAATAAAAGCAATGAAAACCAGGAGGCAGTAGATTATACATCCTAAGTGCTGAACTAAAAAAAAATCATCAGCCAAGAATCTTATATCCAGCAAACAAAACAAGGCAAAAATGAAGTCAAAAATTAAAGCAAAACAAAACTAAAAGAATTTGTTGCTATACTTCACCCTATGATCCAAAGGACGTAGAACACTAGAACACTATAAACTAAGTAGACCTAACACACATCTATAGTACAATCCTCCTAACAACAGCAAGATTCATGTCTCACATAAACATACAATATTCTCCAGGACACACCATATGCCAGGCCATGAAATAACCATCAATAAACTTGAAAGGAATTAAATCACACAAAGCATGTTCTGACCAAAATGGTATGAAATTTAAAAATGAACCCCCAAAGAAATTTAGATTTATAAATATGTGGAAATACAAGATACCAAGCAGTGCTTAGAGGGCAATTTATAGATGTAAGTGATTACATTAGAAAAGAAAGACTTTAAAAGCATAATCTTCCACCTTAAAAAACTATAAAAAATAATAGCATATTAAGTCCAAAGCAAGGAGAAATGATAAAATTTGTAGCAGTAATAAATGAAATAGAGAGTAGGAAACTACAGAAAAAAATCAGTGAAACAAAGTTGACTTCATGAAAAGATCAATAAAATTAAAAAAACTTTAGCTAGAGTAACAAAAGAAGAGAGAAGACTCAAAGTGCTAAAATCAGGACTAAAAGGAGGGACATCATTTCTGACAGAAAGAAAAAAAATCATAAGAAAATACTAGATAACTTAGATGAAATAGACAAATTCCTAAAGAAACAAAAGCTAACAAAACTGGCTCAAGAGGAAATAAAAAAACTGAACTGACTTAAAGAAAAGAAATTGAATTAGTAATCTAAAAAAAACTTCCTACAAGGAAAAGCCCAGGTCCAAATGGATTCACTGGTGAATTCTACCAAACATTTAAAGACAAATTAATATCAATCTTTAAAAAATTCTTCTAAAAATAGAAGAGAACTTAATACTTCCCAACTCACTCTATAACTCTGATACCAAAATTAGACAAATATCACAACAAAATACAACTAAAATTCAATATCCCTTATGAATGTAAATATAAATATCCTCAATAAAATAGTAGCAAACTGAATCCAGCAACATATAATAATGATAACACACCATGACCAAGCATAATCTATCTGTAAGATTGGGTTAACATACGAAGATAATTTAGTGTACACATCACATCAATAAAACAAAGAATAAATGCCACCTGGTCATCTTAATAGAAAAAGCATATGACGATCTAACACTTTCATTATAAGAATACTCAAGAAATGAGGAGAAGAAGAGAACTTCTACAACCTGATAAGCAACACCTATATAAAACCTACAGCTAACATTATACTTAAAAGTAAAAGACTGAATGCTTTTACCCTAAGATTAAAAAAAGACATGGATGTCTGCTCTACTTTCAAAACTCTGATACAACTCCTGTTCAACAGGACAATTAGGCAAGACTGTAAAATGATAGGTATCAGGCTTCTGACCAAGATGAAGGCATAGGTAGACACACTGTGCCTCCTCACCCAACAAAAAGAACAAGAACAAATTTAAAAACAAAAAATAATCAGAACTGACAGAAAAACAAACTGTATGGAAGTCCCACAACCAAGGAGTTAAAGAAGACACATTCATCCAGACCAGTAGGAGGGGTGGAGATGGGCAGCCGGGAGGAGAGGACTCTCGGCAAGGCAGCAGCTGGCAGACCTGGCAGTCCCACATTCTCGTGCAGATAAACTGGGAGGAACAACTCAGGAGCAAGACAGACTGCACAAATCAGAGTTCCAGTGCAGGGAAATAAAGCCTCAAACCTCTGACTGAAAACACCTGTTAGGGTTGAGGCAGAGGGAGAAACTCCCAGCCTCACAGGAGAGTTCATTGGAGAGACCCACAGGGTCCTAGAACGTATACAAGCCCACCCACCTGGGAATCAGCACCAGAAGGGCTCAATTTGATTGTGGGAAGTGGGGGAAGTGACTGAAAATCAGCAGACAGCTGAACAAACGGCACTGTTCCCTCTCGGACCCCTCCCCCACATATGGCGTCACAACCCAGCAACCTGGGTTGCCCTGCCCTGGTGAACACCGAAGGTTCCGCCCCCTCCTATGTAACAGATGTGTGGAGACAAAAAAAAAAAAAAATGGCCCAAATGAAAGAACAGATCAAAGCTCTAGAAAAAACACAACTAAATGACAAAGAAATAGTCAACCTATTAGATGTACAGTTCAAAACACTGGTAATCAGGATGCTTACAGAAATGGTTGAGTATAGTAGTAAAATTGAGGGAAAAGTGAAGGCTATGAAAAGTGAAATAAAGGAAAATGTACAGGGAAACAACAGTGATGGGAAAGAAACTGGGACTCAAATCCACAATTTAGACCAGAAGCAAGAAATAAACATTCTATCAGAACAGAATGAAGAAACAAGAATTCATAAAAATGAGGAGAGGCTTAACAAACCTCCAGGACATCTTTAAACGTTCCAACATCCAAATCATAGGGGTACCAGAAGGAGAAGAAAAAGAGTAAGAAATTGAAAACTTATTTGAACAAATCATGAAGGAGAACTTCCCCAATCTGGCAAAGGAAATAGACTTCCAGGAAGTCCAGGAAGCTCAGAGAGTCCCAAAGAAGTTGAACCCAAGGAAGTACACACCAATGCACATCATAATTACATTACCTAAGATTAAAGATAAGGAGAAAATCTTAAAAGCAGCATGAGAAAAGGAGACAGTTACCTACAAAGGAGTGCCCATAAGACTGTCAGCTGATTTCTCAAAAGAAACCTTGCAGGCAAGAAGGGGCTGGAAAGAAGTATTCCAAGTCAGGAAAGGCGAGGACCTACATCCAAGATTGCTCTATCCAGCAAAGCTATCATTTAGAATGGAAGAGCAATAAAGTGCTTCCCAGATAAGGTCAAGTTAAAGAAGTTCATCATTGCCAAGCTCTTATTATATAAAATGTTAAAAGGACTTATCTAAGAAAAAGAAGATAAAAATATGAACAGTAAAATGACAACAAACTCGGAGTTATTAACAACCGAACCTAAAACAAAAACAAAAACAAAACAAAAACCAACTAAGCAAACAATAGATCAGGAACAGAATCACAGAAATGGAGATCACATGGAGGATTATCAGTGGGGGAGTGGGTGTGTAGAGCGGGGGAAGGTACAGAGAATAAGTATCATACATGGTAGGTAGAAAATAGACAGGGGGAGGTTAAGAATAGTACAGGAAATGTAGAAGCTAAAGAACTTTTAAGTATGACACATGGATAGGAATTGAAGCAGGGAAATGTGGGTGGGAGGGGCTGTGCAGGGTGAAGGAGAGTGAAGGGGGGGAATGGGACAGTGTAATAGCATAATCAATAAAAATATATTTAAAAAATAGGTATCCAAACCAGTAAGGAAGAAGTAAAACTATATTTTTAGATGGCAAGATCTTGTATTCATAGATAAACCTTAGGAATACAAACATATGCATGCAAATTATTAGATATAAGAAATAAATTAAGCAAGGTTGCAAGAACAATATATAAGATCAATATACAAAAATTAATTGTATTTCAATATACTTGTAATGAACACAAAACTGAAATTAATAAAACAATTTCACTTGCAATAGCATCAAAAACAATAAAACTTAGGAATAAATTTAATAAGAAAAGTACAAAACATACCTTGACAGTTATAAAACATTTTTGAAAAATATTAAAGACAAATAGGTGGAAAGAAATCCCATGTTCAGAGAGTGGAAGACTTATTGTCATTAAGATGCCAATACTCTTTAAATCAAACTACAGATATAATGAAATTCCTATCAGAATCCCAGGTGCCTTTTCTGCAGGAATTGATGAGATGATTCTAAAATCATTATAGAAATTCAAGGGACCCAGAAAGCCAAAACCATCTTAAAAAAGAAGAATGAAGTTAAAGTGAATCAGACTTCCCAATATCAAACCTTATTACAAAGCTACACTAACCAAGCCAGTATGATATAGGTCTGAAGTCAGACATATAGATCAATGGAATAGAATTGAGAATCCAGAAATAAACCCTTTGGTTATGCTCACCTGATTTTCAACAGAGATGCTAAGACCATTTAATGAGGAAATAATAGTCTTTTTTAAACAAATGATGCTGGGACAACTGGACCCCTACTTCCTGCCACAGAGAAAAATTAACTCAAAATAAATCAAAGACCTAAATGTAGGAGATAAAACCCTAAAGCTCTTAGAATAAACAGTATCGATCTTGTGGCCTCAGGTTAGGCAATGATTTATTAGTTGTGATATCAAAATACAAACAACAATGGATGTACTGCGAAGGATATCAAGAAAATGAGAATACAACTCACAGCATGACAGAAAATTTTTGCAAATTGTACAGCTAATAAGGGACTTCCAGATAATATAAGGAGTCTTTACAAGTCAACAATAAAAAGACAACCCAATATAAAATTGGCAAAATATATGAATAGACATTTCTCCCAAGAAAATATACAAATAATATCACATAAAAAGATGTTCAGCATCATTAGTCATCAGGGAAATGTAATTTAAAGCCTCAATGAAAAACCATTTCACATCCACTAAAATGGCTAAACTCACATAGACAGATGGTGATTGCTGATGAGGATGTGAAGAAATTGGAATCCTCATGCATTGCTGTTAGGATTGTTAAATGATGCAGCCACTTTCAAAAATAGTTAAACAGTTCTTCAAAAGTAGTTAACATATTTCTATTCTAAGATCTATATATCCAGGAATATGAAACATATTCACACAAAAATCTGTACACAAAATGTTCATAGCAGCATTATTCATAATATTAAAAAAGTGGAAAGGCTCAAATGTCTGTCAACTGATGAGAGGATAAACACGACGGTACTTCCACACAATGAAATATAAGCTATAAAAAGGAAGGAAGTACTGATACATGCTACCACACAGATAACTGGGAAAACATGTGCTACTCAGAAGCCAGACACAAAAGGCCACATATAGTATGATTCCATTTATATGAAATGTTTAAAATAGGCAAATCTAGAGAAACAGAAAGTAAATTGCTAGTTGCCAGAAGCTGGCAGAAGGGCAAGTGGGGAGTGACTGCTACAGGGTACAAAGTTTCTTTTGGGAGTGATGAAAACATTCTGGAATTAGGTAATTACCAATGGCTTTCTGAATATACTAAAAATGGCTAAATTGTACATTTTTAAACAGTGAGCTATATGACATATGACTTAAATCTCAATAGAGCTATTATGAAAAAAATACAATAACTTCATATCAACCAGGATGGCTATAATCAATAAGAGAGTAATAACAAGTGTTGAAGAGGATATGGAAACAGTAGAAGACTCACGCATTGCTGATGGGATTATAAATTGGTGCAGCTGCTTTAGAAAATAGTTTGACAGTTCCATTAAATGCTAAACATGGAGTTATCACATGGCCCAGCAATTCCACTCCTGGATATATACATACCCAGGAGAAATGAAAACGTATGTCCCCACAAAGACTTACATGCAAGAGTTTATACCACACTGTTCATAAGAACTAAAAAAGTGAAAACAATCCAAATGCCCATAGACAAGAAATGGATAACTAAAATGTGGCATAGCCTTACAGGAGAATATTATATGTGATGCAATAATGCAGCAAAATCAATGAAAGCATCTATGAGAAGCAACTGACTATGTTGAATTTAGAATATTTTATAATTTGTGAATCATATACTATACATGCTTTACATCAGTTAAATTCATATTAAATTTATAGATGAACATAATATATATATACACATATATATACACACAGAATGTAAGTGTTTATGTACATATATTTTTTTTTCAGTCTGAGTTGTGCTAATTCCCTCATTTACAGAACTGGTGTGCCTTTGACTTCATATTTCTGCATCAATGTTTCTGTTTGATCAGCATAACTGTATAGTCCATTCATTGCATTACTGTTAATCCACTTTCCTCTTTTAACTGTCACAATTATTTCCAAATCTTGGCTGACTGCCCTTTCCACCCAGGGTTAATATCTTTCTTGATAAAACATGCAGATCTACTAAGCCTCAACACTGGGCAGCACAGACGTCAAAGGACTTGTAGATTCACCTGCTTGTCCAGGTCCTTGCCCATCTGAAATCTTCTCCATAAGGGTCCTTTTGTAGTAACATGTCCTTAGCTTGTCTTTAGCACTGACAAGGCTAAGAGGGATAGAGGCAAAGCCTTCTAAGCTGCCTGGGAATACATACCTATCCTCCCACTCACCAGTGATTTCCACCTCAGTGTCAGCCCAAGTAGGTTAGTGGATGAAGTTCCTGTCTCATTTTGCACCCTCCTGACTAATCACTATTATAAATGACAGTACTTTTCTCATAATTATTAAGTACTCATGACTTTCCATAGATTGTGCTAAATACTTTTCAAGTTTTATTCTATTTACTACTTCTCACAACCATATGAAATACATACTATTATTACTTCCATTTTATAGGTGAGTAAACTGAGGTATGGAGTTATTCAGTAATTCCTTAGGGCCATGTAGTCAAAAGAGCTGGATTCCAGAATCACACCCAGCAGTTTGAATCTAGAGCCTGTACTCTTAAATACTATGCTAATGTAATATGTAAAAATAAAAAGTCAAATAAATTGGAGACAATATTTTTAACATACATAATAGAAATATCAGCCTTAGTATTAAAAAAGAGAGGATAGAGAAAAGATAATTTATGACAGAATTATAAAAAGCTAGTAAGTATATATCTCCTTCAATGAGTAATGAGACTTTGATATATAAAATATACCAAGCATATTGGTGAGAATTTTTAAAATAATAATATATAGTGTTAGCCAGATATAAGGAAAATTTTCACATCCATAAACCATGAGAAAGCAAAGTGTTCCTCATTTTTGTAAGATTTTTGGCCTTAGAAATGGCTTATATTTTGCCCAGCAACTTTACAATTAAGATTTATGCCAAGAAAATAGTTGTAGATATAAACTGAGATTTATCTACATAGATCATCATTACAAAACTGCATTTATCCCATTCTATTGAGATATGATTGACATATAACATTGTATTACTTTAAGGTGTACAACATAATGGTTTGATATATGTTCATATTAATAAATGATTACCATAATAAAGTTAGTTAACACCCATCACCTCACAATTACAATTTTAAAACCATCACCTCACAGTTACAATTTTGTTTTCCTGTGATGAGAACTTTTCTTTAATCCTCACCTGAGGACATGCTCATTGACTCTAAAGAGAGGGGAGGGGAGGGAGAGACAGAGAGAGCGAGAGAAACACCGATCAGTTACCTCTCACACATGCCCCAACCAGGACTAAACCCACAAACTAGGCATGTGCCCAAACCAGGAACCAAACTCATGACCCTTTCGACTTACAGGACAATGTTCCGACCAACTGCACCACACTAGCCAGTGCCTGTGATGAGAAATTTTAAGATCTATTCTTTTTTCAACTTCCCAATATAAAATACCATATTGTTAACTACAATCACCATGTTATACATAACATCCCCAGAACTTATTACTATTGTAACTACAAATATGCACCTTTTGACCATTTTCACCCATTTCCCCCACTTCCACCCCACCTCTGGCAATCCGCAGTTGTTCTGTTTCTCTGAGTTTGGTTTTCTCCAAGTTTGATGTTAGAGATTCCACATGTGAGATCATACGGTATTTGCCTCTCTCTATCTGTCTTATTTCACTTAACATAATGCCTTCAAATTTCATGCATGTGATTTCAAATGGCAGAATTTTCTTTTCTCATAATTGAATAATATTCCATTGTATGTGGTTGCACCAATTTACTTCCCCACAAACAATGTGCAAAGGCTCCCTTTTTTCCACATCCTTTCCAGCACTTGTTCTCTCTTGCCTTTTTAAAATTTTACATTTTTTAAAGATTTTATTCATTTATTTTTAGAGAGGGGGAGGGAGGGAGGGAGGGATTGAGAGAGAGAAACATCAATGTGTGGTTGCCTCTTGTGTGGGCCCCACTGGGGACCTGGCCCACAACCCAGGCATGTGCCCTAACTGGGAATTGAACCTGCGACCCTTTGGTTCGCAGCCCATGCTCGATCTACTGAGCTATGCCAGCCAGGGCCTCTCTTGCCTTTTTAATAATAGCCACTTTAACAGATGTGGTTTTGCTTTGCATTTCCCTGATGATTCGTGACTTTGAGCATCTCTTTATGTACCTGTTGGCTATCTGTTTGTCTTCTTTGGAAAAATGCCTATTCAGTTCCCCTGCCTATTTTAAAAACAATATTCTTTGTTTTTTTGCTATTGGGGTGTGTAAGTTCTCTATATATTTTTGATATTAACTCTTTATTAGGTATATGATTTACAATAATTACCTTATATTCTATAGGTTACTGTTGTATTTTGTTGATGGTTTTCTTTTGCTCTTCAGAGCTTTTGGATTTGACATAGTTCCACTGGTTGATTTTTGCTTTTCTTGCCTTTGCTTTGGGTGTCAAATCCAAGAAATCATTGCCAAGGTTGATGTCAAGTAGCTTGCCTTATATTTGTTGTTCTTGGAGTTTTTGGTTTCAGATCTTACATTCAAATCTTTAATCTATTTTGAGTTAATTTGTGTATGTAGTATAGGATAGGGGTTCAGGTTCATGCTCTTACAAGTGGCTTCCATTTTCCCAGCACCATTTATTGAAAAGATTGTCCTTTACCCATTGTATATTCTTGGAAATTTTGTTGTAAATTGACCATATATGCATGGGTTTATTTATGGGTCCTCTATTTTTTCCCACTGACCTATGTGTTTGTTTTTATACCAGCACTATACTGTTTTGATTACTATAGCTTTTTAATATAGTTTGAAATCAAGAAGTGTGGTGCCTCTGGCTTTGTTCTTTTTTCTCAGAATTACTTTGGTTTTTCGGGGTCTTTTGTGGTTTCATATAAATTTCAAGATTGTTTTCTATTTCTATGCTATTTCTTTGAAAAATACTATTACAATTATGATAGGGATTACACTGAATCAGTAACTGCCTTTGGGTAATACAGACTTTTAACAATATTAATTATTCTAATCGATAAGCACAGAATATCTTTCCATTCATTTGTGTCTTGATTTCTTTCACCACTGTCTTATTAGTTTCAGCATACGCATCTTTTACCTCTTTGGATAAATTTCTTCCTAGGTGTTTTATTCTGTTCGATGCAATTGTAAATAGGATTTTTTTCTTAATATTTCTGTGATAGTTCATTGTTCAAATACCACTAAATTTTGTATATTGATTTTCTATTGTGCAACTTCACTAAATTGGTTTATTAGTTCTGTATTTTTATGGGGTGTTTAGGGTTTTCTCTATATGTTATCTGAAAATAGACAGGGTTCTACTTACTTCTCCCTTTCCAATTTTGTTTTGTTTTGTTTTGTTTACTTTGTTTTGTTTTTGCCTAATTGTTCTGGCTAGGTCTTCCATTGCTATGTTGAATAAACAAGGCAAGAGTGAGCATTCTTGTCTTTTTCCTGCTCTTAGAGGAAAAGCTTTCAGCTTTTCACCATTGAGTTAGCTGTGGGTTTGTCATATGGCCTTTATTATGTTGAGGTAAGTTCTCTCTATAAAATTTATTTTCTTTACTTCTCTGTTTCTAACATTATTATTAAAATAATAATATGTGTAAGAAATGATAATATATGATTAAGTTTTATAAAATAAAAAAGCTGTTATGAGGGAGATAAGGGGCATATAATTTAGAATTGGGTGGGGTGGTCAGTGATCGACTCCCAGAGGAAGGGACATGAAAATGAGACCCAAAGGAGTAGGAATTAACTAAGTAAAGAGTAAATGGGAAGAACAGAGAATCAAAAAGAGCCAAAGATACTAAAGAACCTAAAAGAAAACCAGTGTGCCTGAGTAGAGTTGTTACTGAATCACATCCTAAATTCAGGTTCGTGAACCTGATGCTCTAGTAGGCCAAAACATAGAGACACTGGTTCTTGGGGACAGAGAATGGTTTATTTTATTTGGCCAAAGGGAGCAGATGGAAGAGCAAGATCTCTCAAATCCATCTCTCTCAAAAAGCAAAGTTACAGAGTTTGGGTGGATAGGGAATAAGGGAGGTGTTGTTTCAGGGATCTGAGAGAGAAGTATGCTTCTTTGGTCACAGATAACACTTCTCAGCATCAGCCTCCTGGGTGTCAGCTGCTGCCACAGCTGCCTTGAAGACATTCTTTCCTTCTGCAAAAAACTCTCATAAATTCTCCTGAAGACCGTGAAGTTATCCTCTTGCTTGACAAAGAAATACCACATTAGCAACGTGTGACTACATCCTGATAACAAAAGAAGTTGAGTAGGAAGATCAGTTAACATGTGAAAAAAAGCCTAATTAAGAATTAAATTATTTAAATCTACCTGAAAAATACTAGGAGCATTAAAATCACAAGGGACTTGGCTACAAGTGAGAAAACTGGAAAGCTGGATAAAGTTGAAAACTATATGTACAGTTTTTCTTTCCAGAGGAACAATTTAACCTAAAAATAAAAGGACTTTTCAAAGGGAGAGGCAACAAGCATTTAGTTAAGATCAAAGAATAGCTATTCAGTAAGCTGTAATTAGTGTTCTGATTAAGAGACAAAACAAGGGGTATTTATGATAAAGGGAAGGGAAATGTTATTTTTGCCGCATATGATGTACACCCACGTTTTTGGCCCATACTTTAAGGGAAGAATCTTTAATTTTAATTTTTTAATTCAATGTTTAATTTATATATAGATACTTGTTTTGTATTATAAAAGAATTTTAGCATTTATTTTTTAATATGTTATGGTACAAGAAATCTTATGTAATAAGATTTACAAATAATTACAAAACACAAAAATAGATACCAGGTTTTTCAGGAACTATCCATGTATAATGCACATCCTTATTTTTCCCTCAGAAATTTGAGGAAAAAAGTATGCATTATACATGACAAAATACAGCACATCAATAGAAGGAAGGCATTTCTGTTGGTGTAGATAACACAACATAGTGATGTTTATTATAAGGAATATTTTAAATTTTCAGTCCAGCAACTATCACTACAGAGATCATAATTCTTGCTTTCTTGTTTTCTTTGCAAACAATTCTTTGGCACATAAGTTTGCTTTAGGCCATATCCAAAGGTTATTTTGCCCTGCTTGACAACCCAAATGTTTGCGCCCTAAAACATGCAGGCAATTCTGCTGGGATGTCAATCTGGCTCCGTTTTAAAGTGGCTCCATAATTTTTTTAAATTGTTAACCATTTGCCAGCACATCACTGTTTATTATATGCCTCTTTTGTTTCATCAAAATTCTTCATAATAAATATTTTTAAATAAAAATAATAAACCAGGAGATCCAAGATGGTGGCAGGGTAGGTGAAAGCTACACTAACCACCACCCAGAACCAAACTGGAATTAACTAATTATAGAAAAATTATCCTGAATAATCAACTGAACACTAGCTGGAGAGAAGCCTTATAACTAAAGACTTATGGGAGGAACCACAGCACCACAATGAGAATGGTAGGAAGTGCAAAGGTGGGAGAGGGCTGGCTGAGTACCCATGGACAGCAGCTGAAGTTCCAGAGGGATATTTCAGCAACTGGGGGGTTTCCCCCTGAGAAACATGGTATCTAATCCCCAAATTTGGATCCCCAGCCTAGAGTACCAGAACCGGGAAAGGAACCCAAATAACATCTGGCTATGAAAAGCAGTAGGGTTTTTTTCTGCCAGGGAGAGATGGCTAGAGATGCAGAGAGCCTCTTAGAGGGCCATGAACAAAATTTGGTTTGCAGCCACTTAACCTGGGCTCCAGAAGGAAGGCAAAGAAGACTAGAACCACATGGGAAGAGTCTGGGGTTGCTGGCTCTGGGGAGAGAGATGAAGGTCAGCTGCCAGGATCCCTGTGCTCAGTCATCCCCCATACTGCAGAAGCCATCTTTCTCAGGCAGAGTTCTCCTCTCCAGGTGGCATTTGTCTGGGGGAAAGCAACAGCCATCTTTAAGAATCCCTCTCATCCCATCCTGTGGAGTTTAAGCCAGGCTATAGAGGAGTACAGTTGGAGGCTACCTCAGTGATTAGCCTAACAGAAAGCCTGCAGGTGAAGGCAGAGCTCTGGGAGCTCTGAGACTTTACCTGACCCTACCCCAGGCTCAAGGCTAGTAAAACCCAGTCCTGGTGTGCAGTTTGGTTCTTTCTGTATACATCCAGACATAGTAGATGGAACCACAAGCTGTAGATCACTGATAGTTCCAAACAGGTTGCCCAGGGCCAGTGACAAGCAGCATCTGTTCAGAGGGCTGGTCTTTGCAGATATACCAGAGTCTTTGCAGTTCTACCTAATACATAGAAACAAACCCAAAGAAGAAGCCAAAATGGGAAGACAAAGAAACAGGACTCAAATGAAAGAACAAAAGAAATCTCCAGAAGAAGAACTAAATGAAATGGAGGCAAGCAATTTAACGGATATAGAGTTTATAGTAATGATTATAAGGATGCTCAACAGCATGTAAAAAGTCATAGAAACCATTAAGAAGGACTAGTCTGAAATAAAGAAAGCAAAATTTGAAATAAATAGCATACTGGAATAAATAAACAGGAGGTTAGATGAGGCACAGGATTGAATCAGCAATTAAAAAGACAAAGCAGAAAAAAAACAACAAAGAAGAACAGCTAAAAGAAAAAAAGAATTTTTAAAAATGAGGAGAGTTTAAGAAACCTTTGGAGCAACATGGGAACACCAGAAAAAAAGAGTCAGCAAGGGACTGAGAACTTATTTGAAGAAATAATGACTGAAAACTTCCCTAATGTGGTGAAGGAAAAGACACAGAAGTCCAGGAAGTGCAGAGTCTCAAACAAGATGGACCCAAGGAGGCCCACTCCAAGACACATCAAATTAAAATGGCAAAGCTTAAAAACAAGAAGAAAAAATCTTAGAAGCCACAAGAGAAAAACAGTAGTTACCTACAACAGAGTTCCCATAGGACTGTCATCTGATTTCTCAACAGAAACATTTCAGGCCTGAAGGGATTGGTATGAAATATTCAAGGTGATGAAAAGCAAGGAATTACAACCAAGGCTACTTCACCCAGTAAGGCTATCATCTAAAACTGAAGAAGAAATAAACAGCTTCCCAGACAAGGAAAAGATAAAGGAGTTAGTTACCACCAACCCAGTACTGAAACAAGTATTACAGTGCTTGCTTTAAGAAGAAGAAAAAGAAAAACAAACCAAAAAAAAAAAAACCCCGAAAATAATAGAGAATAAAATAGCAATATATACGTATCTATCAATAATCACCTTAAATGCAAATGGCTTAAATGCCCCAAAGTACATAGGGTAGCTGAATGGATAAGGTTTTCTTATCCTGTCTCCAAGAAAACCATCTCAGATTGACAGATACACACAGACTAACAGTAAAGGAATGGATAAAGACATTTCATGTAAATGGGAAGGAAAAAGCAGCTAGGGTAACAATATTTATATCCCACATAATGGAGTTTAAAACCAAGGCCATAGTAACACACAAAGAAGGGCACTACATAATGACAAAGGGAATAATTCAACAAGAGGATTTAACTCTAGTAAACATTTATGTACCCAACAGAGGAGCACCTAAATATGTAAAGCAAATATTGATGGACCCAAAGGGAGAAATGAAAGAAATACAGTCATAGTTGGGGATTTTAACATCCCATTGACTTCAATGGATACATCTTCCAGACATAAAATCAACAAGGAAACAGTGGACTTAAGTGACACACTAAACCAAATGGATTTAATTGATATACAAAGCATTTCACCCCAAAGAAGCAGAATATATATTCTTTTCAAGTGCACATGGAATGTTTCTAAGACAGACTAATGTTAGGACACAAAAAAAGTCTCAATAAATTTAAGAAGATTGAAATCATATCAAGCATCTTCTCTGATCACAATGCTTTGAAACTAGGTATCGACCACAATAAGAAAACTGAAAAATATACAAAGACATGCAAGCTAAATAACATATTATTAAACAATGAATGGGTCAACAATGAGATCAAGGAAGAAATCAAAAAAATACCTTGAAACAAATTAAAATGAAAATACAACAACCCAAAATCTGTGGCACATTGGAAAAGCCATCCTAAAAGGGAAATTTATAGCATTACAAGCCTCTCTCAAGAAATAATAAAGAACTCAAACAATATAACTTTTATACTTAAAGGGGCTTGGAAAAAAACAACAAAGTCCAAAGTGAATAGAAGGAAGGTCATAAGAAAGATCAGAGGAGAAATAAACAAAATAGAGTCAAAAAAATGATGCAAAAGATCAATGAATCCAAGAGCTGGTTCTTTGAAGATAAACAAGATTGACAAACTTGTTTAACCAAGTTTATCAAACAAACTTAACCAAACTTATCAAAACAAAAAAGAAAGAGGACTCAAATAACTAAAAAATGAAAGAGGAGAAATAACAACTAACACTAAAGAAATACAAAGGACTGTAAGAAAATATTATGAACAACTATATGTCAAGAAATTGGATAGCCTGGACAAAATGGATAAATTCCTAGAAACATATAATCTTCCAAAACTAAATCAGGAAGTATCAGAGAAGCTGAATAGACAGATTACACCTAGTGAAATTGAAGCAGTAATCAAAAACTCCCAACAAGCAAAAGCCCTGGGCTTCACAGGTGAATTTTCTGAGAACACCTCTTCTCAAATCATTTCATAAAATTCAAGAGGGAAGACTCCCAAGTCCATTTTATGAGGTAAGCATTATCCTAATTTCACAACCACATAAAGACACTACAAAAAAAGAAAATTACAGGCCAATATCCCTGATGAACATAGATGCTAAAATCCTCAACAAAATATTAGCAAAATGAATACAACAGTACATCAAAAAGATTATACATCAAGATCAAATGGGGTTTATTCTGGGAGTGCAAGCTTGGTATAACATTTGCAAATTAATAAATGTGATTCACCACATAAACAAAATGAAGGATAAAACCACATGTTCATATAACTAGATGCAGAAAAAGCATTTGATAAATCCAGCACCCATTTATGATCAAAACGCTCAGCAAGGTGGAAGTAGAGGAAACATACCTAAACATAATAAAAGGCATATATGAAAAAGCCAGAGCCAGCACCATACTCTATGAGCAAAAACTGTAAGTATTCCCCTTAAAATCGGGAACAAACAAAGATGTCCATTTCACCTCTCTTATTCAACATAGTACTTGGAAGTCCTAGACACAGCAATCAGACAAGAAATAAAAGGCACCCAAATTGGAAAGGAAGAAGTTAAACTGTCATTATTTGCCGATGACATGATACTGTACATAGAGAACCCCAAAGATTCCACCAAGAAACTACTAGACCTGATAAGTGAACTCAGCAAGGTAGTGGGATAAAAAATTAATGTCCAGAAACCCAGTTGCATTTTTATATGCCAATAATGAACTAACAGAAAGGGAAATTAAGAAAACAACCCTATTCATAATTGCTTCAAAAAGAAATAATTGAAGATGTAAAAGACCTGTATTTGGAAAATTGTAAGACACTGAGAAAGAAATTAAAGATACAAATAAGTGGAAGCGTACACTGTGTTCATGGACAGGAAGAATTATCATCATTAAAATGTCCCTACTACCCAAATCAATCTATAGATTCAACGTAATTCCTATCAAGATACCAATGGTATATTTCACAGAACTAGAACAAATAGTCCAAAAATGTATATGGAACAAATGGCCCCAAATTATAACAGGGATCTTGAGAAAAAAGAACAAAGTTGGAGGAATCAACTTTTTCATATTAAGCTACTTAATAGGAAACTATACTATAAGGTCATAGTAATCAAAACAGCATGGTATAGACACATGGATCAATGGAACAGAACAGAGAGCCCAGAAATAAACCCACACCTTTATAGTCCATTAACATTTAACAGAGGAAATAAGCACACACAATATAAAAACATGTTTATCTGATACATTTATATATTGCAAAATAATTATCATGATAGCTCTAGCTGACTTCTAATTACCATTACTTTTTTGTTTTAAGAACATTTAAGATCTGCTCTTTTAGCAACAATCAAGTTTTACATAGAGTATTATTAGCTATAATCACCATGCTGTACATTAGATCCCTAGCACTTGGTAATCTTATAACTTTAATCACCATCTCCCCACTTGCCCCATCTCTTAGTCTGTTTCTCTCACTTTGGCATTCTAGATTCCACATGTAAGTTATAACAGTATTCATTTTTCTCTGATTAATTCATTTTGCATAATGCCATCAAGTTTCATCCAAGTTGTCACAAACAAAAAGATTTCCATATCTTGGCAATGTAAATAGTACTGCAAATGAACACAGAGAGCTTATGTCTCTATGAGATCCTGATATATAGCCAGAAATGGAATTGCTGGATCATACGGTAGTTCTACTTTTAACTTTTTGAGGAATGTCCATATCATTTTCTACAGTGGCTGAATCAAATTACAATCCCACCAGCAGTGTATAAGTGTTCTCTTTTCTCCACACCCTTGAACACTTATCTCTTGTCTTTTTGATAAGAGGCCTTCTAAGAGTTGTGGGATGATATCTCATTGTGGTTTTGCTTTACATTTCCCTAATGATGAGTGATGTTGTGCACCTTTTCATGTACATGTTGGTCAGCTGCATGGTTTTATTTTTTGGAAAACTATCTTAATAAGTGGTGAAGCCCCTTAGGATGTAGTCCTAGGTAACTTTTAGTCACATAAAATGTAAATACTAATTACCAACATTTAATTATGGAGAATCAATCATATTTCAAAAATCAGCCTAAACAGAGTATCTTAAGGGCTGTGGTTCAAGTAATAGAGAAACACTTTATGAAAATATCATATGTCAAAGTAATGTCTTTTGGGAGTTTTAGTCATACGTTTATTCCATTTCAACTCCAATTGATTTTTATCAACATTTAATTGTGCTTAATGCTGTGAAAATGGTCTGCCTAAAATATAGACACATTATACATACTCAAGATTTTTTTATAAAATAATTTTTTGCATTTTGCTTCTTAACAGTAGAACAATTACTTGATATTTGAGTTGAAGGTGAGGGAAGAAAAAATCTAAAAGCAATTGCTTTTATAAGTCCAGACCATTACACAGCAGAAAATCAATAAAGGCAGTGATTCCACACTAGGAAATTAAATGTATTAGCTCTGGTCTCAAATATTGGTCATGAGAAAAAATACAATGCAGTTCCTAATATTTATATTTTGTTTGAATATTTACAGCTATTGTTATAACTCCATATCTGAAAGTTAATAATTAATGGTCATGATGACAACAAAAAAATAACACTTTGATTATATAACTCCTTATTTTTATTCCAGGTTCCCACTTCTGTTGCCTTTACTGGAGCAGGAGTATGTGGCCCAAAGAGTTGTAAATGCTATTTTAGAGGAACAAATGTACTTAATAATGCCAAAATTTGTGTATTTGGGGATGATCCTTAAACAGTAAGTAAATAATGACCTCTCTATCATTTTGGTTATTTTTAACAAATTGTCCCATCATTGCTACCTCTTTAGCCAGAAAGCAACTTCATATTTTTTAATGGTAAAAGAAAGAACTATCATTGATTACATAAGGACAATCTATTGGACTATGGCTAGTTGTGTTTTGGTTTTACCAGACACTGAGAAAATTTAGCCATATATTATGCCTCAAAGAATACAAAGTATTTACTTCAAGAGAAACAAATACCACCCAAATTATGATGATGATGATAATGATGACGATGGTGGTGGTGGTTATAGTTGATTATTTCTTTTGGTTCAACTAATGTAGACTTCTATTTTGAAAACAAAGGAAAAAAACTGAGTGTTTTGTCAGAAAAATATTAACAATTTCTGGCAAGTTCACTGTTTCCTTTAGCAAAAGAGCACCTACAACTTCATACAAGCCAATGCTGTGAGCTCCAGAGTATTTGTGAATGAATTTGGCCCAGGTCCACTGTCTTCTCTGGAGAGAAAGGAGAGCAACACCATTCACCAGATGCCTACATGTACCAGACTATGTGATAGTTTTGCATGCATTTTATCACACTTAGGGAATCTAGGATTTAATGAGAATAAGTAATTTGTGCAGAGTTAACCAGCTAAATCCTGGAACAAAGTTGCAAACCAAAATTTCAAATTCATAACAGATCTTAAACTCTGACCATCAGGGTTTAAGATGTCCGTACTCCTCCCCTGCTGTAAATTACTGACACAGTAGAAAACACAATCAGTGATTCACTTTTATAAAATTATTAATAAATCTAATACTTCTGTTACTATATTTATACCTTATTCAAAATAGTTTGTGACATGTTAGGTTTATTCATGCATTCACTGAACATGTACACACATGGGAGGTTATAACATGGTACTTGCTATTCATCCATACTTAAGAGCTGCCTGGACAAAGCAGCTACGTCAAAGCTTCTGATGCCTTTTTTAGCACTCATCATACCAATAGTTACTTGTATAACAACTATCCTCATTGCTAGACTGCCTGCTCCCTGAGAACAGGACACATTTTCTGAATTGTTGCCAGCTCCAAGCTCCAGGCTTAGTACAGTACCTAACACAGAATATGCACACAATAAATATTTGCTAAGTTGAGTTGAGCAGAACTGAGTTGATCTAAGCAGAACTTAGCTGAAGGTGCAGCTCCTCTATTTCAAGGAATTAAAGTAAGGGTGTCAAACTATTTTCGCTGGGGGCCATATCAGTCCCGAGGTTACCTTCAAAGGGCCAATTGTGATTTTAGGACTATATAAATATAACTACTCCTTAACTAGGGGCAAGGAGCTTGGCTCTGCCGCCGGGTAGAAACAAGGTACCGGCGGGATAAAACAAGGTGGAGGGCTGGATTCGGCCCATGGGCCTTGTGTTTGCCACCTGGGAACTACAGCAATCAATGGTTTTCAGCCTCAGGTGTACATTGGAATCACCTGGAGAATATTGACAACTGATGCCTGGGCCCTATCCCAAGAAATTCTGCGTAAACGGGTCTGGTCTCCTTTCTCATTTTTGCTACCATTTGTTAGTTTAATACATAAGGATATGTAGTCTTTCTACAGAACTCAGTGAGTGTAATATATGGATAAACCGTGCCCTGAGCATTGGGATTTTTACAGATTCCTCAGATGTAGGACAGCACTCAGCATGGGCAACACAGAGTTCCTTTGTTCATCCCTTTTGTTTAATGACACGTCCACAGCATGAATCAGGATGTCACACTTGGTGCAATTTGGAAGTAATCATTGCAAAGTGTCTTTGACTCCTCTAATAGCATTATGATTTTTCTTATGCTTTTCCCTAGAATATTTCCTTCAAAGATGATAATCGCCCTCTATGAGTACCTTGGCGTAGATACTTGCATGGCCTCTTTCACAGGGCGAGAAAAAGTTCAGACTGAAACTGAGAAGCAGCACCAAAGCTGAAGCCTCAGATGTGGTATTAAAAGAACATGTTATGAGGACAGACTATCTGGAACTCCCCCTAAAGTGAAATCATCCCAGCGTACCGAGGATTACTAAGGCATTTAAAAGCGCCAACCTTATGCCCAGGACATGGTTTACATATCGACAATTTTTCTAGCCACTCAAATTATGTATGCAGTTTTTCCTATTATTTTTTAGTTTGGTAGATAAGGACATCACAGCCATTCTAATGAATTTAGTAAATGTAATGTATTGATAAAAATATATTAATGTAAATTAACCCTAATTTAATTTTTAAAGAGATAATACTTTTAGAAAAGGGGTCATTATAAATAATGATCTTATAAATCAGTGTCTTAGGCTGATAATTTTTTAACATCTGATTTAAAGAAACATTAGTTTTGTAATTATGAAAAAATGTTTATATAACAAAGCAAAGGTTTTTTTGTATTACTTATTAATTCTTACTGGAGTTGAATGATTATATTAAGTTCCTTAGCAGGCTTGAATGTCCTTATTCAATAAAATAAATCCATAACTAATCATGCTTGTTTGCATCTGACTTTACCAAACAATTCATAACTTCTTTACTCCATAAGAAAAAATAGTACACATTAGATTTATATATACTGCAGGTTTCAGAAGAAAACTTATTGTCATAATTAAGTGAATAAAATGTTCCTAGTATTGTGGTACTTGAATATACAATAAAAACTCCCCTTTCAAAAAAAGTGTATGCTCATTTGAATGTGCACCACATATGACAGCTGTTTGGCCAACATTTCTAACAATGAATTTAGAATTCGTTGGTTTTGGAATGTTCTTGAGTTTCTGGGTTTGGAATGGTTCTTTAGCTATAATCATTAAACATCAATCCAGCTTTGCCTCCATCGGGTTTAAGAGTTAATGAGTAATAGTAAAACCAAAAAATCAAATTTCAACTAAATTGAAGTATATAGTTTGTTAACCAAAGAGTACACATTCAATACATAAGATCTATCCCATTATCTGGGACATGTTTTTACATTCATGCAAAGAAACCATAGCTTTACTTGAGATGAACAAACTGGAGAAAAAATTTTGAATAGGGTAATAAAACATTCCAAAATGCAATATTTTTTAGGAAATGAGTTATCTTTTAACAGGTTTGTTAGTACCAACTTTATAAAATGTTGACACCTCTTTGCTTTCCTAAATCAAATGTTCGAAGAACTATTCAAATTTTCCTTAATGCCTCAGGAGAAGTAACACATTTTGGTCTATCTGGGTTGACAACCAGCAGTGGCCTTTGAGGGGTCATTTATCTCTAAGTAAGCTGGTCCACACCCCTTCACTGGGGTATCAGAAGACCTGTCAGCTTTCACTGCCTCAGCCAAGAACAAATCCTGCTACTTGAGGGTCGGGCCTGTCTTATTTCTCATTTGGCTAGCCTGAGGACAGTCTTTTACGCTTTCACTATTCGTTCATTCAACACATGTGCTAGAAATATAGCGATGAACAAGATGGTCACTAAATAAGGCCCAAGACCTTTGTGGCCGCTATGAGCAACATAGGGGCTTTGGTTTGGTTTTGCCTATTTCCTGTTTGTTCGAAATCTGGCTTCTCATCTATTAGCTTTACAATGTTTAGAGGCCACATAGTCTGCTCCTCTGTTATGTTTTATTTGTATATCCATATTGTGGATAAAGGGCTAACAAAACCTTTTTCTTTTCTGCAAGAGAATTTTGTCTTAGGTTAACTTCCTAGCTCTGTTCCCCTGGTAAACTGGTAAGAGTCAAATGTCAAATGTGGTTCTAGGCAATGTTGCTTACGAGGGAAAAAAAAATCACTGAGTGGTAACTTGCATCATACTGAGAGAAATTATAAATAAATTATAAATGTTAGATGGGGAGGGACACCATACCTTCTGCTTCCCTGAGCTAGGGGATCCTGGTAACTGGGATCTTGGAGGCTATGCCCATGGACTTGTGGGATCTGTGGAGTATGAGACTTTTAAGCTTAGGTATGTCCCTCACCTGCCCTGTGTACATCACTTTGCTCCAGTGCGGACACATAAGAAGTTTCCTGCGCATCTGTATCCATCTGCATGGATACAGGCCAGAGCAATGCCTGCACTGCCCATTGGCACCTGTGGCTCCTCACACTCTCTGACTGACCTTCTTCCCATGGCTGTCTCCTGAGTCCGAATGTTGAGATAGTTCCTAAATAGACTTCCTGGTAGGCATTGTGCTTTTTCTTCCTACTTGGGCATCGCTGAACTTTTAGAATATAAAATAGCTGTCCATGCCACTCTGTTTCAAATCTTCACATACAGTCATGAAATCTGTCCAATAAAAGCAACAAAATTGAATTATGTCCAAAATTTTGTCATATCTATTATTTTTGTCCATTAAATTTTCAAAAAGCATCCCAGTTGCCACAGCACTTTACATGTAAAGTCTCACCTTTACCTGCTCACCATACTTGAAACACTTCATGGGGATGTCAGCCTGGGGAAGGGAAGATTCATTGATCAACAGATTCATTTAGCAACAGAATGATTTTGTAAGTGGTAGTTATTCTCATCCTACAAAAGTTTTCCTAATCTGATGCAATAACAAATAGTCAAAATTTTAAAAATTAAAATATGTAAACAGCATTTAATAATGATTACACAATATTAAATCAAATTCTTGAAAATATTTCAAGGATGAAAAGACAAGAGAAGGTTGTGAGGACTCAAAGAATTTTCCAAGGGCTTTGGAAAATGAGAGCTCTTTCTTTTGCATAAGCCTATTCTTTAAAGTAGGCTTATTCTTTTCCTCAATACTGGAAGAAGATATATTTTGTTTTAACAGAACTTTCTAATAATAACAGTAGCCTGAGATAAAAATGACTATTGAAAAATGGAGTTTTCTATTTGTGAAAAATCAAAGGTTAAATGAATAAATAATCCAGAGCCCTTCCAAACCTAAAAATCTATATTTTTGGTTCATTCTTGCAATAAATCTTTATTGAGAGTCTAAGTGCAGAGCACAGATATTTGTAAAACTACTGGATGTACTTCGGACTCGCAAACAGAACTCAGTGGAAGAAAAGGAAACAGCGTCTGAGCGTAACTTTGCAGAATTTGGAAGAAAAACAATGAAAGCTAAGTGGAGAAGCCAGAAAGAAAATGGAGAAGAATTATACCCTAGGATGAAACATGCTTTTGCTGGAAGAAATTTTAGAAACTCCTTAGAATGCAGAATGAGCCCTCCCTGGACCAAGAGGCAAGTCTGAGAGCAGTGGGTTCTCACAGCCAGGCTCACTGCTTGCCCTTGGTTCACATGGGTATGCAAGCTCAGGGCTAGACCTGAATTGTTTAGGACTTCAGAGGAGTTCTTGAGAGACCATGTGGAGAAAGAAAATCGTGATAAACCGGCTAGACAGAGAAGGAACTTTCAGGGCAAGGACAAATCACTGATACAGGAGATTTTATTGTATCTCCTGTATGTTACATGTAAGGATTATCTGTCCCATTTGTTCACGTTTCACTCATTCTTCTGTGACGATGGCTCTGTCCTGGGTAATGCTGTTAACATACAGTGTTAAGTACAGCCTTTAAGTGTATTCAGGATGGAAGCAGAGTCAGCCCAGGAAGGTCTCCTATACCTAGATTACATGGATGAAAGGGGGAAAAAGTTCTGACGGCAGATCAAAGAAAATGGTAAGGACAGTACATACTAATTAATTAAAATTAATTAATATTTTGTCATTAATATCAATTAATAATATTCATTATTCTATTGTTAAATAGTATAATGAGTAGTGGTATTGATTAATTAATTAGAAATAGTCTCAAAAATGAAGAAGAGATGTCTCCACCAATCACCCCAGGTTCAGGAGCAGGAAATGGGTTCCTGAAATACCATGGGCCCAGCAGTTCCAAGGAGCTCCAGTGAAGAGCCATGTGAGTGTGGATGTATACAAGACTGGCGCAGGAGGTACAGGACTCAGTCCAAATAGAAATCAGGACCTTCTATCCAAAAAGCAAGGGAAAGTGCCATAAATGGTACCAAAATATAAAGCTCTTCTTTTAAAACTATTTTATTGCTTATAAAACATAGTGATAATTCTGATAGATGGATAAAAACAAACTTACAAGTTATAAAAAATGCAAAAATTTTGGTTTCATAATTTATATAATACAATAAATAGTACTTTATTTGTGTGATAACTTGATTGGTCACAAGATTTTTCTTACTTTTTGCAAATTCATTCATTAGATCATCAAAATCTATCCCTTTAGCTACTTCATTTTTGATCAATATAAATGAAAGTGACATCTGTCAGTCTAAACAAATAAAAGATTGCAGATAATTTCTAATAACTTTTTTAACATTGAGAAGGAAATTTCTGCTGATGCAATTGTTAAAGGAACTATTAAGAGAATGTTATAGACTATGACACCATAAAGATAAATTCCCAATAAATTCTTTTGAAGCATAAATTTGAGTATATCTAGAGCTCATGAATCTCATGAAACAATCTTTCCAAAAATACTTAACCCATCACACAAATTAGATGTATGTAAGCCTTTATTTGTTTTAAATGAAAATGTATACAATGGCATTTTAATGTTTCCTTTGACATTTCCTATAACTCGTGAATATTGTATAAGGAGCCAAAATGTACTTCATGATTTTGTACATAATTCAAAATGTTTGTTTAGGGATTCTGTCACTGTATCTTCAATTACAAGGAGGAAATTAATTATAAAATTGTCTTCCTCACAATAATTGGTTCCCGAGAAACTTCAGTTGAAAAATGTTTTTTTACTGACCTCCCCACCCCACCCCTGTGGCAACCATCAGTGTGTTCTCTATGTGTATGGGTCTGTGTCTTTTTTTATTCATTTTTTGGTTTGGAGTTTTTTAATATTCCACAAATAAATGAAATCATTCAGTATTTGTCTTTCTCCATCTGACTTACTTCACTTAACATAATAACCTGTAGGTCCACCCATGTTGTCATGAATGAAAAGATTTCATTCCTTTTTATCGCTGAGAAATAAGTTTTTTACATCCAATTTAAATTTCTATTTCTAAGCTCGTGAATGTTTGCCTTGCAATGTAGCAGCATTTTTCACAACCAGAAATTCTAAATCTTTAAAGACTTTTAATAATTCTTTGGTGTGCTTTATTACAATGTCCATGCATGTGCTCTTATTTTTTAATGGTTTGCTGTTATCAGTTTACTGCCTGAGCACTGCAATTCCTGTTCTGGTGCTCAGAGACATCCTAAGGGACAATGAGCAAGCCAGCCTTGCCCCCGGAGTCTTGGTGCTGACCCCATGTGGAACTCACCTAGCTCCTGTGGCCACAGCCACTGCCACCTCCACTTCTGCTCCTGCTGCCACCTGTATCACCAGCAATCTGAGCGCAGGGCCAGGCCCAGCCACTCCCTTAGGGCCCTGTGGCACCCCGCTCTGCCCCAAGGCATGCACATGCACACAGAGCCAGCTGTTATGTGTGTACCACCTGCTGCATGCATGGGTGGGTGCTGAACGAAAGTCCCATGTGCACAGTGCCACCCAGCTCATGCTTATGCCCCACTGTCCTATTGAACTCAGCTAACAAAACACAAGTTCAAAGAGAAATGATGAACTTTAGGATAGCAAACGCAGAGCACTACACTAAGCACAGGTTCCTTCTAAGCACAGGACCCTGTGCATCCTCAAAGCTGTCTCTGCTGCTGTGGGACACATACTGTGCTTAATCTCCTGCAAGAGAGGCCATGTGATGGCTGGTTCAAATTCAACTCCCAACTTACAAACTAGCTGATCGTCACCAAGGTCACTAAGCCCCAGTTTTCTTATTTGTAAAATAAAAGTAAATAATAATATGCCACAACTCAAAGATTTGCTGTAGGAAATACATTACAATAATCCATGAAAAGCTTCAGGCACAGTGCCTGGCACATAGCAAAAGCTCGATAGATTAGAGTTCCTGATATTCTACTACCTGTGACAAAAGGCAAGGGAGTGCTGCAGTCAACATTGTGGCCCTGTTTCGAATCCAGTCCTGGGGCCACTGATTGCCAACTGTAACTTTGGGCAAGTTGACCTCTCTGTGCTTCAGGTTTCTCATCTGTACGAAAACATTACAAAGAACTCAGAAAAGAGCCTGGCACATTGCAAGTACTCAGTAAGTGTTGCCTATTGATATTTCTTCCATTACCATGATTTATTCCTCACAACAACCAGCATAGGTATGTGTTGTGATGTTCACTTTATGGGTAAGAAAACTGAAGCTCCAAGAAGTGAAGTTTTGGTGCAATTTACACAGCACCAAACAGCCAATTCGAGGAAGTCCTAGATCTCAAAGACCAGCCGCTGCACCTCTATCCAACACAAGCTGATTCCAGGGCCTAAGCTCATAACCACATGCTAGTCCCTAATATTGAAGACATTCATATCAGAACTAAACTAACTGGGTGGTGAGGGTCCCCCATCACTGAAGTTACTGAGTTGGCCAAAAAGTTCATTTAGTTTTTTTTCTGTAAAATAAAAGACACGTTTTTCATTTTCACCAATAACTTTATTGATTTGGATATTTTGAGTATGTCAGCTATCTGCCATGTGGTATAACATTGATAGTTCCCGATTAATGTCTCAGTCTGATCACTATCAACTTCAACTTGTCTACCTGCCCATGGAGCATCGTCCAGCAAGAAATCTCCAGCATGAAACTTTGCAAACCACTTCCAACATGTCCAATCAGTCCCAGCACCTTCTCCATACACTGCAAAAATCTTTTATTGCATTTCACCTGCATTTTACCTTTCTTGAAATGATCATAATATGCCAGAAATGTTGCATATTTTCTTCCATTTCGATATTAAAATGGCTACACAAAAATTCACCAATTTTGATAGCTTTTTTTAAATGCATGCTGATATGACAGCTGTCACAATACAATTTAACAATTGTTTCAAATGAAGTTAAGGACAACTAAGCGCTACTAGAGCCATCTTAAGCAAAAAAAAAAAAAAAAAAACTTTTCTACCAACCCAATACTTCTGCAAAACCACAGTTAGAAACTTCTGGATTTAACTAATTTCCAAAATGCTTCCCTGCTCTAACATCCTATAGACCCAAGTCAAAATTCTGTTCCATCACTTTTTGCCTTTTCTGTGTTTGAATTTCATCACCTGCAGTTTCTACACTGACATATTTTAACTATCCTTGACAGATGGAACAGATCAACACACAGGTGATGACTGTGTGCTGTTATCACATGCTGGTGTTGCCTGTCAGCCTCTGACCACAAGCCAGCCATGCAGTTCCCTCCTCAGTTTCTGCGGAGCCAGAAAA
This sequence comes from Anoura caudifer, assembly GCA_004027475.1. Classification (NCBI taxonomy): domain Eukaryota; kingdom Metazoa; phylum Chordata; class Mammalia; order Chiroptera; family Phyllostomidae; genus Anoura; species Anoura caudifer. Next base: position 47,023 of record PVKU01009726.1, read on the forward strand.
CTGCTGGAATATTCTGAATACAGTAGTCACCCCTGACCCATGGAGGTATATGTTCAAGTAGATGCTTGAACCTGTGAAAAGTAACAAATCCTGCATATGCTGTTTTTTCCTGTATATAGATTCCTGTGATAAAGATTAATTTATAAATTAGGCACAGTAAGAGATTAATAATAACATAACAAACTAGAGCAATTATAACAGTACGTTGTAATGAAAGTTGTGTGAATGTGGTCTCTCTCTCAAAATCTTATTGTGCTGTGCTCCACTTTCGTGTGATGCTGTGAGATGACACAATGCTTTATTAAGTGGAGAACTTTAACCTTTTCCTCTTTGGCATATCTGAATTGCCAGCATCACTACTCGTGCACTTTAGGGCCATTATTAAGTAAAATAAGAGTGACTTGAACACAGGCACTGCCATACCCTGACAGCTATCTGATAATCAAGAGGGCTACTGAGTGACCAGAGTGCGGGAATCATATACGACATGGAGATGCTGGACAAAGGGGTGAAGCACATCCCAGCAGGATGCAACAAGATAACTCGAGATTCCATCATGCTACTCTGACTGGCAGGCAATTTAAAACTTGTAAGTGGTTTATTTCTAGAATTTTCCATTTCATATTTTCAAACTGCAGTTGACCACAGGTAACTGAAAGCATGGGAAACAAAAAAAATGGATAAGATGGGACTGTGGTATTATTTTAAAACTGAAAAAAAATGCTTTTAAGAATGAATATGACGGCTTCTATTTCTGATTATATGGGGGACTAGATGTCCAGAGAACATTTTCCAGGATGGATCTAAAAATTCTAAATTTAAAAAATTAACCTTTTAAAAGAATTACCTGAACTATTTAGAAAAGGAGATAGGTAACAAGAAAGAAAAAGTCCTGAGAGTTAATCCTGTCTTGTGCTGTTGTTTGTCAGGAGGCAGGGGAGGGAGGTATATCTGGCTATCCTAGGTGCTCACACACCGGGCAGAACAGACCAAAACGTGAGGCCTGTAAAAGCCGAGAGGGCGGACTGGGAAACACTCACATGTACCCAAAACCCCAGAAAGGTTACACTGCCTGAGGGCTGAACCATGGAGAGAGAGGGGTGCCCTAGAGAGAGATTGTGTGTTTGGGAGTAGAGTTTATGCCACATGTGTTTGCTCCACTTCCCAATAAATTCAAACCAAACAGTAGGTTTAAAATCTCCCAACTGAACTTATGTGGGTGATGGAATGCACTCCAATAATGCACAACTGATGGTACAACTATGTAAATTTATTAAATAAAACCTAAACCATACACTTAAAATGAGTGAATTTTAATGTCAGTTACCCCTCAATAAAGTTAACAGGGTTGGGGTGCGGCTGGTGAGGAGCAGATTGCCCGTCTTGCTCCTCATCCTGATCACAGGCACACCAACAACTTTTTCTCCAGCTAATACAGACACTCAATACCTTTCACTACTAGTAGTATTTCCACTGATCAAAGATAGAATCGAAGAAGAAAAGAAATCCAAGAAGAGAAGGGCAAAATGAAAAGAGGAGAAAACAATCTGTGCTATGACACACTGGCTGTGTTTGAATTCTCTTCCAACATGATTTAAGCAAACTTGGCACAACAAAGCAGGTCAAATCTACATAACCTCATTAACATGTCACTCATGCTATGATTACTCAGAAAGAAAAAAAAAGTTTGTTAGAGGTGATAATGACCTTGGAATAGAGAGAGGAGCAACAACAAACTTATAACAACACCTCCTTTTGTCTTGTTCCAGGACAGGTGGAGTGAGGAGCCCTCTGAGAAATGCAGTCCGCAGGAATTCCCGTCATGTGCCCAGCCCTATCACTGTCTTCCCTGGGTCTTAGCTTTCTGAAACTTTTGAGTTTCTTTGGTATATGGTTACTTTCCCTAAGAAGGTGGCAGCACAAATGTCACCTGCTTCCTTCAACTCTTGCATGACTTATTCTTATGCATTGTTCTTCCCACCTTTACAAGAGGTGTATTTGTTTCCTCCTTCTGTCGCAGCTAATACTGCTTTCCTCTCATCACAGAACAAACAAACCTAGCTTCAAGCCAATTCTGTTCTTCTCTGAGAATTCTATAACCTACTACCAAAATCAAGACAGCATTCCAAAATAATACATTTCAGTAAACCTAATATATTTTTAATGTGTCATCTGGTGATGAGACTCCTTCCAATACTTTGCAAAGTAACCCCCCAAGACAATATGTTCTTAAAATAAGTATTTTTGAAACAAAAAGTATGTACATTTCTATCATTATTTTGATTTTTTAATATTATAAAACAATGCATGACATTGGTAAAAAGTCTAATGATACAGAAATATCTATCATAACACAGGAAGCCTGCCTCCACGAGCCTCACTGACTTCTGTTCCCCTCCGGGGGTGACCACTGTGGACCGTGTGGTGTGTGTGCATCCACTCTTCCTCTCTGCATTTTCATCTGTATTTCACACACACATACAAGCACACACATGAACAATATAAACATAAACTTAATTTCAATAAAGTAGTTCTGTTCTTTTTTTTCTCTTAACACACCCTGGAGACTTTTCCCTGCCAATAAATATAATTCTAAATTCATTCCTTTTGTCAGCTGCATAAAATTCTATTATATGACCACACCATGATTAATGAAATAGATGTGCATTTAAACAGCTTCTATCTCTTTTTTTTTTAAGCATTGCAAAAGAGTTCCAATGAGAGTTCTTTCTGCATAAATGTTAACACTCCTATGATGAAACCCTGGATGTGAAAGGGCAGTGTCCGAAGGCATGACAGGGACCCCTGCTTTCCACGTAGGACACCAACTTACACTCCCACTCACAATGCTTGAGAATGCCCAGGTTCCCACATCCTCACTGTTCCTGAATTTATATTTAACTTTTTTTTAATCCTTGCCCAAAGATAATTTTTTTCATTGTTTTTAGAGAGAGAGAAGAGAGAGGAAGGGAGAAACCCTGATGCAAGAAAGCATCAATTGGTTGCCTCTTGTACATGCCCGGATAGGGGATCTTACACTCCCTGAGAGGGAGAGAACCCTCAACCCAGCAGTGTGCCCTGGCACTCCGTCCAACTGAGCCACACCAGCCATGGCTATATTTAACTTTTTAATATCTCACTATCAATGGATGAAAAAAGATATGCCTTTTCAATTTGTATTTTCCTGAACATCAGTGAAATTTAGCATCTTTTCAGTCATTTGTATTTATTGCATAAGCAATAAATACCTATGACTGCTTGTCATAGGTATGACTGCTTGACCTATGAATTGCTTGTGCATTTCCTTACCCATTTCTTTACCCATTTTTCCTACTGCCTTACACAAAATGGTTTATAGAAATACCATAAATTATGGCCAATTATCAATTTTAATTCTTTATGTGAAAATATTTTCTCCTAGTCTGTTGCTTATCATTTTACTTTGCTTATGTTTTTTTTTGCTAAACAGAACTTGATATTTTTATGTAGTCAAATGAATTATTGCTTGTTCCTTGCCTAGCCCCAAATTGCAAAATAATTTTTTACATTTTTTCAATACTTTCATTGTTTTGTCCTTTTATGTCAAGATTCTTATTCCATATCAACGCCCCATGTCCTATTTCCACTCTTTGTTTTTGTTTACTGAATTGGAGTTACTCCGGGTTTCTGTTGGGAAGAATGACTCATTACTGTAGTGCCTTCCCAGGGCGTGTTTTGGGTTAAGGTATCTTTTGCTCTGGTTTCTGGAAATGGGATCCATCTGCTTACCAGCCTCCACTCAGTCAGTCCTCACTGGGAGTCCCTTTCTTGCTAACACAGTATGTTTTTATTCACATTTTTCTATCTTCCCTTTCATTTCAGTGGAATTTCAGAAGAAATAGGCTATAAATACATATGCTTAGTCTACCTTCTTAAGTGGAAATGTCTTGGTATGTTCTAAGAAACATTTTATTATGAAATAAAAATATGCGCATAATAGAAAATTTGGAAAATACAAAAAGGCAAAGAAAAATACAAATCAACCTAAATTCCACTATTTGATAATAAAAAATGCTCAGATGTTGGTGAATTTGCTTCTAATATTTCTAGTGCAAATAAAATTGTCACAGAAATGTAGGATCATAGCATATAGTTAGTTTTGTACCATGCTTTTTAAACTCACGTTATGTTCAGAGTACTTTCTTATATCCTTGAAAAACACTTCATAAAAAATGGTTGTAGAGCATTCTATCTACACAGACTTCTTAGCAATTAGTGATGAATTTGTTTTTAATTTTTATTTATTGATTTTAGAGAGAGGAAGAGGAAGAGGGAGAGAGAGAAATATGAATTTGTTGTTCCACTTATTTATACATTTGTTGGTCGCTTCTTGTATGTGCCCTGGCCAGGGATCAAACCCACAACTTTGGCATATCTGGATGATTCTCTAACCAACTGAGCTACCCAGCCAGGGCAATGATCAATTTATTTTTTATTAACATACTTATCTCCAGGAAGAGTAATACATTCCATGATTCAGTACAGTCAAAAGTCTCTTTTCCAACTTCTGTCTCCTGGTGATCAGTTTCCCTTTGTGAAATCAACAAGTGATACCTAATTATGTTGTAAAGCTGAAGCCCCATGTGTGGAATTAATTGGGTAAAAGGGCATATACCTTTCTAGCTCCTGATAAATCCTTGCTCTCTATAAATGTATAATGTACACCACTCCTGTATGAGCTGTTCTCCTTCTTTTAACATGTATCGGTTTAGAAGGTAAGAAACGTTTTCTCTAAGAATGAAGTTTGAGCATATTTTTCATACATCATTAGCCCATTCTGCATCTTCTATCATAAATTAATTGTCTGTTCCTAGCCTTTGCCACAAAGGACCTTTTAAAAATACTTTCTTAGCTTTCAGGATTATGGTCAATCCACTGAGTTTTCCCCACATCAAGGCCAAGTGAGGTCTCCAAACAGCAGAGCTCTAGTTCCCCTTAATTACATCATCAGTCAACCCCCATTGCTTTGCACTCATATTTTGTTTTAATGAGATTCCTAATAATGCTCAAGATTTCTTTCTTAAGGTCTAGTCTGAACTTCTGGCCAGGAAGGAGTGACAGCCCAGGATTTTGCTCAGAGAAACCATGAAAATGATGTAAGGTTGGTATTCTCCACTGTCACCCACCCAAACTTTTGCAGGCAGGTTGTACAGCCCAGAGTCCATTGCCCAAATTTGCTGGGCCTTAGTCACTGTCACTCCAAGGTGTTGCCTACGTCCACACCTTGCCCCTTTTTGTCTCCCAAGTATGGAAGGCCCTTCTAGCCCAGCTACCTCTCTTCATCCAGGCTAGCTAAGTGCCCTTCTTCTATGCACAGGGGCACCGGGGTGCATGTCTGTCATCCACCCATGTGCAGTTCATGAATATGTCTCCCCCTTGCCCCCCCAAAAGCTCTGTAGTTCCCTAGAGCCATGCACAGAGCTCTCCACAGCGCATGCCCCGGGTGATGACAAACACACCTGCCCCATTCACCTTCCAACAGCACAGGTACTCAAATGCTTTCCACAGCTGGCCACAGTTGGCCACAGCTCCCCACTGCCTACAGCATACAAGTAGCCTCCTAAACACTGAAATGACATTCAAGGCTCTCCCCTGCACCTATTTTTCCAGGCTTAAACAACCTGTTTCTTCTCACAGCCAAAGAAAGAACATATGTGCAGCCCTCACACACCCAGGTCTGTCCCGGATAAAGGCTGGCCCCCACTCTTCTCCTCCGAACCTTCACCACTTGTCGCTTATATGCATCCTACCCAATCTTGGGTGAATTCCACATGCAGTCTTGCCCTTACTCCCCATTTCTCCTTCAATACCCCCAAATTTAGTGGCATTTCAGTTCTTTATGCCACCCATGAACTCCAGCCTCTATTACAAATGTTCAGTGGTGAGGTATGCTTATATTGGACTATGACTAGCTAAGGTTAAGTGATTTTTATCTTTTTTCTAGGCTGATGTGGATTGCTGTATTTTCTGAATCACTGTAAACAGAGATGTTCAAAAATATTCATTGGATCAGAGTGTACTGCTGACTTTTTCTGTTTTTTCTCAACTTCACCATGTTAGAAGGAGCTTTTTCCTAAGCCTTCCTCTCCTCCGCCACCTGCTAGAGCCGCACCCACTCCCCTCACCCCACCCACACTGCCCAGAGGCTCTGCCACGCCCGGACTACTTACTACCACCGGGCCAGGGAAGCTGTTAACCTAGATTCCAGGTGGAAGAGTCAAATGATGCTGAGAAGCTCCGCTTCGGTGTCCAGGGTCGCAGGACAGGCATGACTGGCTGTCTCCCCACCTGGACTCCGACACCTGCCTCCCCTTTGTTCTCTAATACAACAGTTCCGACTTCTGGGCTGTGCTTGGAAACACCTGGGGAACTTTTAAGTGCTATTATCTGGGCCCCCTTCGAACTCAAAAATTCTGATTTAATAATCTAGGGAGCAGCCTGGCTATGGAAATTTTTAAACTTCCCACGGCGGGGAGGAGGGGCTTCTTATGTTTGAAATCCTAGCGCGCGCATCTGCGACCTAATTTCCAGCTTCTAAATCTGGGGGCGGGAGGAAAATGAAAGGAACGCAGCCCACGTGGCGCTTGGGGCCCGGGCGGCCCCACCCCTTGCGCGGGCGCGGCCAACCACCCTACGGAAGTGGTCTCCTGTGAGTGGCGGAGTAAACCTTGAGCCTGAGTCCAGCTGCGAGTCAGTGACCCGGTGCTGAGGCTAAGGAGGCCGGCTTCACCGCTGGCAGCGAGGGCGGCGTGTCCCGGGTGAGTCGGCCAAGTCCCGGTGTAGGGCCTCGGGATGACCTCTGGGAGGAATGGCGCTCGCGGCCTGTCTGCCCTCCGCCGCCCAAATCTTGCGATATCCGAGTGACCCGGGCCTTAGCGCGGGTGGGGGACGCCGAGGGAGCTCGGGGCCAGCCGGAAAGGGCGCTGCACCTCCGAGCGAGCGCCAGGCGGCTGCGTCTCAGAGGCCCAGACTACCGAGGCCTCCGCCGAGCCCCGCTGGGGTGAACTGCTAGTCTCCTTCCCCGACCCAGAGCAGAGGGAAGGATGACTCCCTGGTCTCCCCGTTGGTCCGTTCTGCGTAGGTGGCCTGCTCTCTCCTGCTGAATGCATCTATCTCTCCCTTCCTAAAGCCCCCAAGTATTCCCTTGCCCCTTATCTCACCACCACCCCCGCCCCTTACCCTGGCCTGGGAATAAATAGGTCACCTGTTTACAATGTACCAGGTTAGTTCAGCTTTTGGACTTGGAGGCTAGGACAGGGGATGGAGACACCAAAGAAGTCTTCAGCCTGATTAAATTTAATATGCTGTCACTTTCTAAGTAAGGGTCTTTACACTAAAATGGAACTTTCCATCTACTTTTGTTTGTAAGTGTAGTTACTATAACCCTCTTTAATTGCTATAGCCAGGGATCATTAATTTATATGCTAGCAGTAACACCAGTGAGCTTTAGCTGATATTTATTTTGCTGTCATTATGTGCCTAGTGCTATTCTAGCAAGGCCTGTAACATTGCAGGCCCTGAAATCCAGCCTTGACTCCTTTTGTCCCACCCACCCCCACCCTACGCATCCTGGAGGGGCCTGGGGCAGACAGGCAATGAGGACCTTTATTTAAGGCTCTCTATTTCATAAGTAATGGTACATACTGTTAGAATGGTACCTTCCTCCCCTATTTAGAGGAGGAAACTGATGCACAAGAGATGAAATAATTTTAACCAAGGTTGCAGAGAAGTGAGTGGCAGATCCAGAATTCCAACCCAAACTTTAATCTCTAGGCCTCATTACCTGTGCAGTTCCCCCACAGACACCCTAAACCTGGAGTGAGGGAGACATCAGGGTGCCAGGCTCTTAAGCATCTGCCAGGAGGAGGATAAACAATGGGCCTGTGCTTGGTCTTGCATCATGCCCACATTGAGATTGTGCAGTACTGGAACCCTGGCATTAAGAATGTTGTTGTCACCCAAGTCAGTGGTAAGACTCCTAGCCACCTGCATCATGAGGCGAGAAGTAGACCTTTGTCCTTCTGGCTTGGACATACATGGTTGTGTGCCTGAAAGGGCATGAGTGGCCTCGTGGAAGGGGTGTTGCCAGTGCCCAGAGTGTCAGCTTACTGTGGAAAGGCAGACCTCATCCTTACAGGTCTGAAGGCACACATCCCATGACTATTTAAAATAAGGGTCCAAATACCACAGTCACCCTTCATGACACCTTCTTTCCAAGTTCTGCAGGGCCTGGGTGCCCAAGCAATTATCCCAGCTTCTCTATGAAAATAAATTCAAACAAAACGCCAGAGAGCTTAAAGGCCTTTCATCCAACATACGGTGAAACCCAGTGCTCCACAGCAGAAAACACTCTTCGTTTAACCTGAATGCTCGTGTTCCCCAGCTCCAGCATTCTTATTCCCTGGACAATCCTGAACACACAGGTCATACCTACCTTAAGGCTCAAACTCTTCTGTTTCTCTGCCAGGCACACCACTCCCAGATCTGTGTGCCTCTCACCATTCCTCATACAGTTATCCACTCAATGTCAGTTCCCAGCAAATTTCTCCTGTTGTCTGCTATCCTGCTCACAACCTAAACTACATCTCCTTTCTACTCTCTATAGCTCCCTGCACTTTTCTTTATACTACTATGGCTTGTGCTGATATATTCATTCACTTAATGTCTCTTTAACTAGATCCTTAGCTCACCAGACCAGAGAATACAGGAGGCTACCCATCCCCTCAACCCCAGTGCCCAGCATCAGTGCTCAATAAACATAGTAAATGAACACCTGGCCCTCCACTAGCAAGCACAGGACCTTGAATAAACTGCATACGTATTCTTTCTGATCCTTGGTCTCATCTGCAGAATGAGCCCTCAAAGCCCTCCTGTGGATGAATCTATCCACCCATAGTCATTAAAAGTAACTAATTTGTCCTCATCCAACTGCAAAGTGAGCCTACTGTTCTTTAATGAACATCACCTGCCCTTCTCTGTGCCTGTCAATTGGACAGCCCACTCAGGGAAACCTCCCATGCCCACCAGAATATGCTCCCTGCTGAACATGTCCTCTCAACCTGGAGGAAATAAGACCTTTTTTTCTCAACTAGTTGTTAGTAAAACATCTTACAAACTTCTTCTATCTGAACTGTAAGTAACTGATAACAGTATATAAGAATGGAGTCCAGTGTGATCTTGTCAAAGAGAGATTTGTTATTCATTCAGCAGACCTATGGGGTGCCTTGTTGGTGAGTAGCACCATGAATCTGAGAAACAGGATAACATTTATAAAGCACCTACTGTGAGCCAGCATGTGGTCCAGCACATCAGATACATTCTTATTTCCTCTGTAAAACCACAGGACCAGTAAGAGCAGATGAGGAGAGCTAGGCCCAGAGAGGCAGTGGGGCCTGCCCCAGGTTTCACAGCTGGGCAGGGCAGGACAGGAATCCAGATGTGTCTCTCACTGATGGCCTACAGTCACAGGCACAGGGGCTCAGAGCTGGGGGAGGGGTATCCAGAGCTGATGGTAAATTCATCAGAAAAGGTTTAGAATGAACATCTAATTACTCTTTTTAAAACACATCATGCAAATAGGATTTTATGTTTTTCTCTTGAATCTCAGATTTTAAATAGTGACACATAATTAAAGAACAACGGTGCAAATGAGAAAACACAAACCTAAAAGGAGACAGAAATAAAACCAAAGACATAGTGAGGTTGGCACTGACATTATGATATGGTCAATTATCATAAATCAGTCAACAGGATTCATGATTATTAGGAAGAAAGGTTCGGTCTGAGAAATAATGAATGTCGTCTCTGGGTTAAATTTGGGTGTGCTTAATGAACGTGAATGAATAATTGTCACCTGCAATACTTGGCAGCACACAGACACGGGCCAAGCTTGATGCTGTGCATAAAATTCGACCAAGATGCAGTCCCAGTGGGGTCCCCTCCTCTTTCTAAGTTCAGAGTCTGCTACCAGGAGAGATGTTTAAATCATGCTTCTCAGTTTTTTGGTTTTGGTTGTTGTTTTTTACTATTTCCAAAAGTTTGAGCTTGATGTAGTAAGCAAACACAGAGGGAGTAGACGCCTAGATCTTCACACAAGTCTGTCTTTCTTTATAGGTGTCAGTCAGAATATGGCTCCCAACATGGACTCTGCAAAGAAATTTTTCATTTTCTTAGGAAAATCACTGTTTGCTCTTCTGGAGACTCTGATTTTTACTGTAATTCCAAAGCCAAAGAAGAATGTTGCTGGCGAAATTGTACTCATAACAGGTGCTGGGAGTGGACTGGGAAGGCTCTTAGCCCTCAAATTCGCCCGACTTGGAGCTGCGCTTGTTCTCTGGGATGTCAACAAGGAGGGGAATGAGGAGACATGCAAGATGGCTCGGGACGAGGGAGCCACAAGAGCCTATGCCTATACCTGTGACTGCAGTCAAAAGGAAGAAGTGTATAAAATAGCTGATCAGGTAAAACCTGGGTGCTCCCTGTTTGCTATGGGTACTAAGAACTCCGTGTAAATACTTGGACATACATCAGATTCTTTATCTGTCTGCCTTTCTCAGTACCAATTTGTATGTCTCCAACATTCATTTAATTTAAAAATTATTGGAGAGTGGGAATTAGGAATTTTGAGTTCTCACTGGTATGCAATACACCATGCTAAGCACCTGTATGTGTCGTATCATAATCCTATAAACCAAGGCCTGTTATTATCTCCATTTCACAAAGGAGGAAACTGAGGCTGAGAGCAGGTAAGTAGCTTACACAAGAAACAGTTAATAAGTAGCAAAGCAACAACTGGGACCTGAGTCTGTTGACTCCTAAGTAGGTGCTCTAACCACCACTCTATACTGACTGTACTGGCCCCTATGGTAGGTGATAGCATCCTTCTGTGAGGATAAAGAAACTGAGGCACAGACATATTACATGACCTGCTCACAGTTACTGCATGACTAAGCCACAATATAAACACATATTTAGTCTGATTTTAAATCCAGCTATTTCTACCCCATCATGGTGCCTTTTATTTGAATGCATACTTCTCTTAAGTTGTCATGAGAAAATCAGAATATTTTATTCATTCTAAAACTGTTAATCTCCGAGGTTCCATTGGCAATGACAGAGGTGCTCATATAAAGAATGCTTTCAGGAGACCGGAGCTCCAGTGTGCTAACACTAAGGGTTTTCTTAGTTTATAGGGGCACATTTTTGTTTGCTGGCTGTCTCCTTTCCTTATTAAGGATTTCTCCTCCTCCACATTGGCACAAGTACTCCACACATCACTCTCCAGGGCCACTTTTCTTTCCCAGAGTTACCTCATTCAGTTAGAAGGGAGGAGCCAGACCAGCCTGTGAAAAGCAGCCCAACCACTTTGGAAAGTTCTTGCACAGCTTCTCCGCTCTACTTCAAAGTCCCTGTACTTCTTTTTTTTTTATTTATTTTAATTGTTGTTCTTATACAGTTTTCTGTCTTCTACTCCCTCCCATTTCCACCCCCCCCCCCCCCCCCCCCCCCCCCCCCCCGCCTAGCTTTTGTCCATGTGTCTTTCATACTTGTTGCTCTAAAACCTTCCCCTTTTCCCTGGATATTCCTATCCCTCTCCTCTCTGGTTCTCAATTTCAGTGTCTTTGGTTATATTATGCTTGTTTGTTTGTTTTTTTGATTAGGTTCCTGTTAAAGGTGAGATCATATGGTATTTGTCTTTCACCTCCTGGCTTATTTCCCTTAGCATAATGCTCTCCAGTTCCATCCATGCTGTCACGAAGGGTAGGAGCTCCTTCTTTCTTTCTGCTGCATAGAATTCCATTGTGTAAATGTACCATAGTTTCTTGATCCATTCATTTATTGATGGGCACCTAGGTTGCTTCCAACACTTGGCTATTGTAAATTGTGCTGCTATGAACATTGGGGTGCATAGGATCT